>WAAB01018181.1:0-13209 GCA_013389865.1 Piaya cayana
CTTTTCCTATTAGTTTCCTATTAATTCTTTATTTCTAACAGTTTCCCCCCTCCTCCGTAGTTGAGAACATGCAGATCTGCCTCATCTGGGATGGGGATGGAAGAAGCTGCACAAAATAAAGCTGTCACCCCCCCTAAAACCAAACAAAAAGGGGAAAAAAACCAGCTTTTCTCCCCATACAGAACTGGCTAACGCGGGATTTCCCAATCCCAAGTTTGGAAAAGCAAGGAGCAAGGGGAGAAGTTGAATAAAAAAGACCCGCAAGCAACAAATATCAAGCGGAAAATAAAACTTCGCTGTGAGAACCTGAGCTCCGGGGGGCAATTTTGAGGGTCGCAAAGCCCAGTTGAAGAGGAGCTCTGCACTCACCCCATGAGGAGCAGCAGGAGCCAGCGATTAGCCCGGCTACGGGAGGATTCATATTATTAAAATGTGTTACGAATCGAGGAAACGCAAACATCTGACGGCGAAGACGAGAGGGAGGATTTTTTTTTTTTTTTTTTTGAACACGCCAGGAACGGGGAAAGCCAGAAACCGGAGCCTCCCAAATGTCCGTAAATCGAATTGGTGCTGGGCTCCGGGCTCGTATCAAACGGGGTCACGCTGTTCATTTAATCGCCACGTTATAAGGTCGTTTAGGGAGGAGCACGGCCAGGAACCGCTCATGAAAACGTGTGTCTGCACAGCCTGATGATGGTTTTCACAAGGAATCAGATTCCTGTTCTCTTTAAATAAAAAAACCCACCCCTATGAGGCAGGCTGGGGGGCACATTAGTGAAAAGAGAAGCACGAATCCTACTTGATGACTGATATTTGCTTTCGATGCCGGGTTAATGCAGAGGGTTCAAGCAAAAACCACGGGCAGCAGCCACTCCGAGCCCTATTAAAATCCCATTTTATGATGTGGCGCTCGCTCCGGAGGGTGTTAATGTGGCTGCAGGGGCGAACCTTTTGTCCCCTGAGCCTTCCCAGCGCGCCAAGGGCAAATGCCAGAAGCCAAGGGAACGGGAAATATTGATGTTCGAGCATTTATATTCAACCGCCCCTCATCGAGACGGCGTCCCCGGGGATGCGTTCTTGCCATCCTGCTGGCTGAGGATATAACCAGGGGCTGGTCCCGCATTGGGATTCGCCTTCTCATCGAGCCTTTCGCAACGAGGCACGAGGAGCGACCTGGAAAAGTCATCAGGGAGCTCGCCCAGCGCCACCCGGCCGCCCAGCTGCCCGCCAGCAGATCAGATGCGGCAGCCCTGACATTGCTTTTTATGGTAACGCATCGCACGGCTCCCCATTATATTTAAATATCTCAGCGGCTCACGCGGGCCCGGCCGCAGATTTGCCATCTCCGGGGCGATGGGCTGCTGCTAAAATACCTTTTCCCTCTGCATAAGGTCCAAAAATACGCTGAGAAGACGGGGTAGGGAGGTCGGGATGGGCAGCAAGGACTGTCCAGAGGAAGAGAACATGAACCCAAGGTTGAGAGGTCACCCCAGTAGAAAAATAAGAGATGTTCTTTGCCAACATCGGCGACTTCTGTGGAGGTTTCTCCCAATTATTCATGAGTTGGCAACGGCAAGCAAGGATCTTGATCTGGGGGCGCAGGGATGGGATGAGAGGGAAGGGTTTTGAGGTGGAAGAGGGAAATTGAGATGAGATCTTGGGGAGAAATGTTTTGCTGTGAGGGTGTAGAGGCCCTGGAACAGGTTTCCCAGGGAAGTTGTGGCTGCCCCATCCTTGGAGGGGTTCAAGGCCAGGTTGGATGGGGCTGGGAGCCCCTGATCCAGTGGGAGGTGTCCCTGGGTGGGACTGGATGGGCTTTGAGTTCCCTTCCAACTCAAACCACTCAGTGATGCTCCGATCCCACCATCCCAGCAGCTCCCAGCTTTCTCTCATCTCCCCGATGGGGTTTGGGAACAGCAGGCAACCTTCTTACCTCTCAGAAGGGGCTGGGGGAAGGGGCTGGTGAAGGGGCTGGAGAACAGGTCTTATGAGGAGCGGCTGAGAGAGCTGGGGTTGTTTANTATGCTGCCCAGGGAGGGGGTTGAGTCCCCTTCCCTGGAGGTGTTTAAGTTACAAGTAGACGAGGTCCTGAGGGACATGGTTTAGTGTTTGGTGGGAGTGGTTGGACTCGATGATCCGATGGGTCTCTTCCAACCTGGTGATTCTGTGATTCTGTGATTCTCAGCATCACAGCCAGAAGCGGGTCGGGAGGGCTTTATGACTCACGAAGGGTGACGGAGGCGAGCGGAGCTGCTCCTCCACGCAGAGCTGCTCCTCCACGAGGCACCTTTGGACCCGGGAAACGCTGGAGGAGAAGCCCTGGGGCTGGGAAATCCTCTTTTCCCAGGGCCACGGGGAGGTCGTGCGCCAAAAGCTGAGCCCTGGCTGTCCCCTCCGCCACTGCCCATGGAAAACACTTACAAAGGGGGTTAGAACTGGATGGGTTTTACGCTCCCTTCCAACCCAAAGCATCCCAGGACTACAAAGGTGCCTCCCAATTGCTCAGCCGCGTGTCAGGACCCAACAGCAGCTTTTATAGAGCGATTTTCTGGTGGCCCAGCTCCTCAGCCCTTCCTCTCGCACACTCTCAGCACTTTCCCCGGTGCCGGCGCATTAAAAAGAGCCACGAGACACCAGAGAATTAACACGCAGCCACTTACATCTTACAAACTCGCTAACCGCAGGGGAAGAGAGAGAGAGAGAAGCCTTTAGCTCAGAAACGCAGCAACCGCGAGCGCAGAAGACAATCAGCGACACAGTTTCCATTTACTTTGAAGTTCAATCTGGTTTTAAAAAGGAAAAAAAAGGCTCGATTTTCCATCTTTTTTTTTTTTTGTTCCTAATATCAACTCGGTGCAATTTCGTAGCCCGTAATGGAAGGACACGGCGCTCCGGCAGGGCTTTAAGACAATATCTACGGCGCCGGGTCTGACGAGGCTGTTTCTGTGCAGGCTCAGCAGCTCCTGCCTCGCCAGGACTTTCAACGCGGAGAATATTTGCTGCATCTCAGAGAGGGGAGAGCGGCTCAGCAACACCAGCCGCCACTAACACGGCGTCACAGAAGGGTTCACAGAAGGGTTGGGATGGGAAGAGGGACCTCCAAGCCCATCCAGTCCCACCCCAGCACTGGGCAGGGACACCTCCCACTGGATCAGGGGCTCCAAGCCCCATCCAACCTGCCCTTGAACCCCTCCAGGGATGGGGCAGCCACCCCTGCTCTGGGCAACCTGGGCCAGGGCCTCCCCACCCTCACAGCAAAACATTTCTGCCTAAGATCTCATCTCAATNGTCTCACAGAGCCGAGCAGAGGGGCAGGATCCCCTCCCTCTCCGCTGGTCCCTCTGCTCTGGCTGCAGCCCCGGACACGGTTGGTTTCTGGGCTGTAAACACATGTTCCCGGCTCACGTTGAGCTTCTCATCCACCAGCACCCCTAGTCCTCCTCATGGCTACCACGCCAACTCCCTGGACCTGCAGCCATGCCTGACGCACGTGCCCTTCATCTCCCAGAGATGCTCGAGGACCTTAAGGGCTCACGAGCAGCAAAACTGAACCCATTTGAGATTCTCCTGAGCAGCTGCAAAGCAGGAGCAAAGTGGTTTTGGGGATTTTGAAGCTGTTTGCAAACCCCGCGTGGTAGCTGGGGTTGTCTCGGTGCACGGATCTTCCACCACCAGGCAGGGCCAGGCCAGCCTCGGGCTCCTCCAGCCACCACTGACCGAGCTCTCCCCGTGCAGACTAAGCTCTCCTTGTGCCGACCGAGCTCTCCCCGTGAGTCACCTCGTTTAATTTTCACGCGGGATTAGCTCAGCTCAAGCAGAGAGAGATGCTCCTTTTCCTCGGAGTCATCTGGATGGAGGTAAAGCTGCCACCAGCTCCTGACGGAATCACTCTGGATGAATCCCCTGTTAACCCAGCGGCTCTGAAATTCCCCGTGGGGTTCGGAGAGAAGGGGGGGGGGGTTCCTGCCCACGTTGAAGTCCTGCTCGGGTTTTTCTCCACGTGTGCAGCAGAAATAGGACCTCAAGCCAAGCGCCAGGGGTGGTAAAAGGGGAGACAGAGGCTCCCAGCAGTGCCAAGTGGTTGGGATGACTTCACAAATCGCTGCATTTCACGTGCCGCCCCAGTGCCTTCACAACTATCTCATGCATGTTATTTACAAACTCTCCTCGTGGAAAGCCTGCCAGAGAGACCAGCTACGAACCCTCCGAAAGCTCCCGCCGTCCCCAAACACAGCCCCGCGGCTCCCAAGCCCCGCGAGCATCTCATAACTTTCCCGAAGCCCTTTGGCTGCCGGCGGAGAAGGGACGGGGATTGTTGTTCGGGTCAAGGGGTGGGGGAGCAACATCCAAACAGCATCGGGCACTCTGGAAACGGAGTCTGAACAACAAAATCCATTTTAGCGGGACTAGGGAAACACCAAAATCTGATCAAACTCTGAGATTTAGGCTAGAGATTAGGAGGAAGTTTTTTACGGAAAGGGTCATCAGGCATTGGAATATGCTGCCCAGGGAGGTGGTTGATTCGCCTTCCCTGGAGGTGTTTAAGGGACAGGTGGATGAGGTGCTGAGGGACATGGGTTAGTGTTTGGTGGGAATGGTTGGACTCGATGATCCAGTGGGTCTCTTCCAACCTGGGGATTTTGTGATTCTGTGATCGTTTCATCCATCCACTCCTGCATACGGAGCAAGGTGACCTCAGAAGAGAAGCTTGGATGAAAAGGTCAATCGTATCCTGGGCTGCACCAAGAGAAGTGTGGCCAGCAGGACAAGGAAGGGGATTCTCCCCCTCTACTCTGCCCTCATGGGACCCCTCCTGGAGGCCTGTGTCCAGTTCTGGAATCTCCGACGTAAGAAGGAGATGGAACGGTTGGAATGAAGTTCAGAGGAGGCCACAGAGATGATCTGAGGGCTGAAGCACCTTGGCTATGAGGCCAGGCTGAAAGAGTTGAGGTTGTTCAGCTTGGAGAACAGGAGGCTCTGGGGAGACCTTAGAGCAGCTTCCAGTGCTGAAAGGGGCTCCAGGAAAGCTGGGGAGGGGCTCTGGATCAGGGAGGGCAGGGATGGGATGAGGGAGAATGGTTATAGGCTGAAAGAAGGGGAGATTGAGATGAGATTTTAGGATGAAGAGACAGTAGCCCAGGTCGCCCAGAGCAGGGGTGGCTGCCCCATCCCTGGAGGGGCTCAAGGCCAGGTTGGATGAGGCTTGGAGCCCCTGATCCACTGGGAGGTGACCCTGGGTGGAACTGGATGGGCTTTGAGGTCCCTTCCAACCCAAACCACTCCACAATTCTATGATTCTGCGATTCTGTTTCCCACTGAACCCACGGTTCTCTTGGATATTTCAGCTTTTTGCAAGGGCCTGGAGTGATAGCAAGAGGGGGGAATGGCTTTAAATTGGAAGGGGGAAGATTTAGATGGGACATTTGGAATAAATTGTTCACGATGAGGATGGNCTTCAGGATTCTATAAATTATTTTAGGGACAACGGCTTGGATAAATGAAAGCAAAAAGCGGAGCAGGCAGGCCCCACGGACAGGAGGAAAAAGTCGTAATGGAGTTGGGGAGCACGAGATGGAAAATAAAGTGATGTTGGCTGAGGTGAGGAGGGTGTCTGGAGAGGCCGAAGCAGCTGGGCTGTGCTGGGGGGGGATTCCTGCCGTTCCTCAGCCCGTGCCCACACGTCCGTCGCGGCCCCGTCCACCCACCAGGAAGGGGGAAATTAAAACCAGCCCTTCCGAGCAGAGCGCGAAGGAAGAGAAAATGAAGATGCCGGTACAAAAAAAAAAAAGAAGCGAGCTGGGGGGGATTAGGTCGAGTCCCGCGCATGATGGGAGGGGGCCAGGCGGCCGTGAGGGTAGCTGTGCGCACGGAATCCTCATTAGGGGCTCGTTAAGGACACGAAAGCGGCTTTTCCTGGTTCCGGTGGCCAGGACCTCTGGGGCTGCTCGCAGGAGGGTATCGGCTTCAGCTGAAATGCAGCAGCTCGAGGGTTAAGAAGACCCCCCTGCTCCATGGATGCCACTCATGGGGCGCTACCACCAGATCACTGAATCATAGACTGGTTTGAGGTTGGAAGGGACATCGAAGCCCATCCAGTTCCACCCAGGGACACCTCCCACTGGCTCAGGGGCTCCAAGCCCCATCCAAGCTGGCCTTGAACCCCTGCAGGGATGGGGCAGCCACCCCTGCTCTGGGCAACCTGGACCTCCCCACCCTCAGAGTGGAGAATTTCTTCCTAATGCCCCATCTAAATCTTTCCGCTGCCAATTTAAAGCCTTTCCCCCTCATCCTATCACTCAAGGACCTTTTATAAAGCCCCTCCCCAGCTTTCCCGGAGCCCCTTTCAGTGCTGGAAGCTGCTCCGAATCACAGAATCACCAGGTTGGAAGAGACCCACTGGATCATCGAGTCCAACCATTCCCTAAACCAACCTCTGAGCTTTCCCTGGAGCCTCCTCGTCTCTAGGCTGAACCAGCCCAACTCTCCCAGTCTCTCAATCCGATGACACTGATCTCTAATGGAATTTAGACACCAACCCGCTGAGAACGGCTCCTGGATTGCACCTCTGTGACCTCCCAGCCCACCACCCAGCCCCGTCGCGCTGCCCCTACCAAAGCCTCTCCCTGCCCGCCCCCAGCTCCTCGGCTCCAGGAGCAGGATTAGGCCGAAGACGGTGCCGTGTCCCGGCCACCAGGACATCCTGAAGCTCAGGGAGGGCTCAGACAGCCCGAGTTTGTTAACTCGAGCCCCTCCGCGGCAAGGAAAATCAGCTCCCAACGCAAAAGGCATTAAAGGCCAGGAACCTGCAAGCCACCTGGCTTGTTTAAGCCGCTTCCTTCCTCGAACGCCGCCACACGGGAGGGAGCAGCGAGGTGACCACGCAAAGCCCATCGCCAACCCCTGATTAACCAACACCACTCGCTCCTCACCCAAACCCCAGGGAGGAGCTGGAGGAGTGAGTGAAAAGCCAGGTGGTTTCCTGCCTCTTCGCCCCAGTGGCCTCAAATTCCAGCAGGGGAGGGTCAGGCTGGACATTAGAATCATAGAATCATAGAATAATCAGGTTGGAAGAGACCCACCGGATCATTAGGAAGAAATTTTTCATGGAAAGGGTGATTGGGCAGTGTCAGAGGCTGCCCAGGGAGGGGGTTGAGTCCCCTTCCCTGGAGGGGTTTAAGGGCCGGGTGGACGAGGTGCTGAGGGACATGGTTTAGTGATTGATGGGAATGGTTGGACTCCATGATCCGGTGGGTCTCTTCCAACCTGGTGATTCTATCATTCCATGAAATCCAGTGTGATTTCTGCAGGCGCCTCCCAGAGAGGAGAGCGGAGCCCTCCTGACCCGCCCCCCCAGCTCCTCGCCCAACCCACATCCCAAAATACTCCAAATTCCCACTAGAGCTTCGTGCAATGAGCGATTCCCAGCCAAGGGGCTCGAAAAGCCAAACTCCGAGCGACCCCACAGCCCCAGGAGCACAAGAGTTTCAATAAAAAGAGCCTCCCACCTCCCTCTAAATCTAAATCCTCCCTCTAAACCCTCAATCTACCACCTTTTTTTCCTTCTACGTCGTCTAACAATTTCCCCACCGTTTGTCTGCAAACTACAATCCCTGGACAAGCAAACGGAGATTTTACTGCCCACGTGCCTCCGATTTACAAGCCGTTCCCACTAACGATAATTGCCTGGCCTCGACTTATCTGTTTCTTTGGTTAATAAACCAGAAAAGACCACCCAGTGAAGATGTAATAAAGCGCAGCTGTTGGGTTAAAAAAAAAAGCCTTTTTCTAGGTCAAAGCAAGTTTGGGAGAGGCTGGGGAGGACGGCGAGGGGAAGCGATACCTAAACTGGGAAGAAGAAGAGCTCCTCAAGGCAGCTTTCATTAAAGCTGAAACTTTTATCCTTTCAAATTTCGCTGGGGTTTCTCCGCCAGCAGGACAAGGGGAGGTGCAAGCTCTGCGTTTCTCTCCTGCATCTCGTTAGCCTCGACATGGGCCCTTGGGCTCCGCGGAAACGTTCCTGCCCGCGCGGCTCGGCCGGGGCTCCTGCCTCGGCTTGCGGAGAGAGCAGAAAGAGGGGAGCAAAAGAGAAGGTTTTTCACTCGGTGGTGGGAGAGGCAGCCTCTCTCCAAGCATGAAACATAAGCTGGTTAGGAGCACACAGCGACTGCTCGCAGGTGCCAAAGGGCTGGAAGGGGGGGAAAAAACCCCCCATATTCGAGTCCAATGGAAAATAGGAAAAAATTTTTCATGGAAAAGAGTCATTGGGCAGCGACAGAGGCTGCCCAGGGAGGGGGTTGAGTCCCCTTCCCTGGAGGGGTTTAAGGGATTCCCTCACTCCAAGGACATTGAGGGGCTGGAGGGTGTTTGGAGAAGGGGATGGAGCTGGGGAAGGGGCTGAAGGGTGTTTGGAGAAGGTTACAGAGCTGGGGAAGGGGCTGGAGAACAGGGGTCCTGGGAGCAGCTGAGGGATCTGGGACTGTTTGGAGAAGAGGAGGCTGAGGGGACAGCTCATCGCTCTCTGCGGCTCCCGGAGAGGAGGTTGTGTTGAGGAGGGGGTCTTGAGTTGTGCAAGGCAAGATCTGCAGGGGAAGGTGTTATCCCTCGTTCCATCAACTAACACAAGTTGTGCCAGGGGAGAAGAAAAAAAACCCACCAAACCACCCAATCCACGAAGCTTTCAGAGACACAAGCCCCTGCTTCCAATCTGAACAGAATGCTGGAAGAAGAAGTTAATGTATCTTTCATAAGGACAAGCGAAATGATAAGCAACACAATTCCACAAGCTGCGGAGGCCGTTTGTTCTTCCTTTCTTTCTTAATTGCTTGCTTTTCCTTTCTTCCCCTTCCTTACCTTCTTTCTCTACCCATCCTTCCTTTTTTTCTTTTTTCCTTCCTGCCTTCCTACCTCCCTCCTTTCAGCCTTCCTCCCTTTCTTCCTTCTCCCTTTCTCCCTCCCTTTCTTCCCTTCTCCTCCCCTTCCTTCCCTTTTTTCTTNTTCTCCATCCCTTTCTTCCCTTCTCCTTCCCTTCTCCTTCCCTTCGCTCCCTTCCTTCCTTCCTTCCTTCTTTCCTTCCTTCCTTCCTCCTTTCTCCCTTCCCTTTTCCCTCCTTCCTTCCTTCCTTCCTTCTTTCCTTCCTTCCTTCCTCCTTTCTCCCTTCCCTTTTCCCTCCTTCCTTCCTTCCTTCCTTCTTTCCTTCCTTCCTTCCTCCTTTCTCCCTTCCCTTTTCCCTCCTTCCTTCCTTCCTTCCTTCTTTCCTTCCTTCCTTCCTCCTTTCTCCCTTCCCTTTTCCCTCCTTCCTTCCTTCCTTCCTTCTTTCCTTCCTTCCTTCCTCCTTTCTCCCTTCCCTTTTCCCTCCTTCCTTCCTTCCTTCCTTCCTCCCTTCCTCCCTTCCCCTCCTCCCTTTCTTCCTCCATCCCCTGTTTTTTAACCCAAACGATCAAGAATTTTTGGTTGGGGAGAGACGACCAAGGTAAAAGTCGAGTCACCAACCACCCCGCGCTAAGCGACGGATGAGATTTTACTTTCAGATTTTGGGCAGAAACAACAACTTCACTAAAAAAAACCCAAAACAACCCAACCCCCCAAAAAACCAACAAACCCACAACCGCACACCCTGTGTCACAGCTGAGCCGAAATCGTTATTGGGCAATTTGCAACACTTACTGTCAGATTAAAGTCATTTGGGTTTCTTTTCGCTCCCCTGCTCCGTTCTGGTGACAAAACAGCCGAGCTGAGGGGTTGAGAAGACATTTGGTACAGCAAGTGCCGAGCTCCTTAAACGCTACAGGGGGGGTTCGGGCTGTGACACCAGTAACGCCGGAGGAAACTGCGTAGATGAACGGGAATCGCACCAGATAAGCCTGAGGTGACAAAATCGCCGCGGTGCCGAGGGTTGAGTGAGCCCTGACGCACCGGAGAGCGAAATAGGGCAACCTGCTACGATAACCGCACTGCCGACAGCTCTAGCGCTCGCTCTTGGATGAGGTTTTTGCTTCCAAGAAGGGTTTGGAGTGAGGCTGGACTCCCCCATCGTGGACCTCCCCGTGCAGAGGATGTGTGGGCTGAACCTTCTCCTGGAGAGGCTTCCATGAGAGGGTCTGGGTCAGTTCCCACCTCAGGACAGGGGATGCTGGGGTGTTTCTGTCCGTGCTTCAGTTCTGGCCTCTCACAAGAAGGATGTTGAGGCTCTGGAGCGAGTCCAGAGAAGGGAACGAAGCTGGGGAAGGGGCTGGAGAAGAAGAGGAGCNGGACAAGGTGCTGAGGGACATGGTTTAGTGTTTGATAGGAATGGTTGGACTCCATGATCTGGTGGGTCTCTTCCAACCTGCTGATTCTATGATTCTATGACCTACACGTTCTTTGAGCCCCTCCAGGGATGGCGACTCCACCGCTGCCCTGGGCAGCCTGGTCCAAGGCTTCACCACTCCTTCAATAAAGAAATTTTTCCTAGTATCCAATCTAAACCTCTGCTGAATGGAGCGAAGCGGTGGTGAAAACCACCATCTAAAGGGAGAGAAGCTTTAATGCATTCGGCGTCGCTCACCTCAGGTGTTCTCTAAAGCACAAGATCAAGACATCTGGTAGGCTGAGACACAAGAGGTCTTCACCCTTTGCTGAACCACCCCAGCTCCCCGTGTAAAGCCGTAAAGCCAGGAGGACGTTGCCCTGTCACAGGGATCACTGGCTCCTCGGGAAGGGCTCATTTCCAAGCGGGCAGCATCTCTTTGGATGATGCGAATCCCTCAAGCAAACAGTTATGACAAACCCTGCGTACGGCTCATCCGGAGACGCTCGTACTCACTTTTTCAGAGGCTCTATGACCGTCTTCTGGATCTGATTCACCTGTTGAAAGCAAAAAAGGGCTGATTAGATGTCGGCCTCGTTGAACAAGCCTGTTTGCACAACGATATATGTTTGCACAGCGCCCACCGTGGAACGATGTGGGCTCCCGAGCACAACCACAACGTCCTTTAATCAAAATATAGCGACCTCCTCCTGTGTGTTCAGGATGAGCCGCAATTCTCAGTGCAACCAGGGTCAGGAGAGTGTGATTATAGAGAAATTTACCTAGGAAGCATCTCGGAGAGGATGACAAACAGGGGAAAAAGAGATACACGCTTGGGGAAGGGCAGCTGAGAAGCTGCCTGGCGGAAAAGGACCTGGGGGTGCTGGTTAACAGCAGCTGAACATGAGCCAGCAGTGGCCCAGGAGGCCAAGAAGGCCACCAGCACCTGCCTTCGATCAGCCATGGAGTGGCCAGTAGGAGTAGGGAAGGGATTGTTCCCTGGGCTTCGTGCTGGTGAGGCTGCACCTCAAGTTCTGGGTTGAGTTTGGGGGACATGAAGGGGCTGGAGGGCATTCAGAGAAGGGGAACGGAGCTGGTGAGGGGGCTGGGAGCAGCTGAGGGACCTGGGGGTGTTCAGGCTGGAGAAGAGGAGGCTGAGGGGAGACCTCATCGCTCTCCGCAGCTCCTGGAGAGGAGGTTGTGGGGAGGTGGGTGCTGAGCTCCTCTCCCAAATAAGAAGGGACAGGATGAGAGGAAATGGCCTCGAGATGCACCAGGGGAGGTTTAGATTGGATAGTGGGAAAAATTCCTTCATTGAGAGAGCGGGGAAGCCCTGGACCAGGCTGCCCAGAGCAGTGGTGGAGTCTCCATCCCTGGAGGGGCTCAAAGATGGGGTAGACATAGCACTTTGTGACACGATTTAGCAGGTATGATGGGGTTGGGGTGATGGCCGGACTGGATGCGCTTAGAGCTCTTTTCCAACCTCAATAATTGTATGATACTAAAAGCACCTCAGCACAGCCTGGTGTCCCCATCCTGAGCCAAACCCATCCTCACCTTCTCCTGGTTGAAAGAGTCCATCCTCTTCATGGCCGTGTCGAAGGCCATCACCATCTCCAGAAAGCCGGGGTCCTGCTCACACAGCGGGTTGGACAGCAGGTCCGAAGAGATCTTGACGGCCGACTTGGACATGGCTGAGGACAAACGGGAGCAGGGAAAGGGAAAGAGAGATGGAACCGGATGGGCTTGGAGGCCCCTTCCTCGATTCCATGATTCGATTCATTCACATCAACACCCAGAGAACTGTTTTTATAGAAGTTAAGCCTAACGACTCCGACGTTCAGCTTGGAGATGTTGCCAGAAATAATACCAAGCTAACAAAAGCACCGTTCTCTTAAAAAAACAAGAGATGTAGATGGTTTGGGGTTTTTTTTTCCCTACATCTTTTCTCGACAGACTATTAAGTGTCACTCTCAGTCTCACTACAGCTCTTCCACAACGAGCAAAAAAATCACAGTCCATTAAGCCTTTCAAACAGCTTTACAGAAATATATATTTGAAGTGGATTTAGTGCTTCAGGACCAGACTGACGGGACTGGAAGAGGAGGTTTCGCTTCTCCGCTCGAAATAGGCGCTGCGCTCGCAGCAGGGACACAAGCTGGCTGAGCGGTTTCTCTCGAGAAGCTTCAATTTTCAGCCTGCGGGGACCAACCTGCGAGCCAGGGGAAAAGGCAAAGGCTGAAGCCGCTTCCAAACACGGAATCTAGGATCCCCAGTTCCTGGCTCACTCAGTTTTCATCGCTCTCCCTATCCACATGTTTGGTTTTCAAAGGCGAAATGAAATCCCTGTGACAGGACCAGCGGAAACGAAGAGGAATCGTGGATGGGTTTGGGTTGGAAGGGATCTCAAAGCCCACCTAGAGACACCTCCCACTGGATCAGGGGCTCCAAGCCCCATCCAACCTGGCCTTGAACCCCAACACTTCTTGGAGCAACCTGGGCTAGGACCTCCCCACCCTCATCATGAAGAATTTCCTCCTAAAGTCTAATCTAAATCTTCTCTCCTCCAATTTAAAGCTGCTCCCCCTCATCCAGTCCTCACCCTCCCTGATCCAGAGCCCCTCCCCAGCTTTCCTGGAGCCCCTTTCAGCACTGGAAACTGCTCCAAGGTCTCCCCAGAGCCTTTTCTTCTCCAGACTGAACAGAGGTGCCTAATCTCAATCCTCCGCCCTTCAATTTTAACCCGTTCCCCCTTGTCCTACCCCTACAGACTCAAGGCAGAGAATGGAAAAGAAGAGGAATAAAAAGGCAAAGCATCGATATAAATGCGAATAAAGAAGTGACACACAAAAAAAAAAAAAAAAAAAGTACGGGGTAAAAAAAAAGAAAGTGGCGCCTGAAAAGCGCCGTACGGGGTTAATAGA
>WAAB01018182.1:0-33390 GCA_013389865.1 Piaya cayana
CTAGATGCCACCTTACCTTCTCCCCATTCTCTATCAATATTTGATCCCAGGCATTAACTTGCGTAGCCTGAAGGAGAAACTGTTTCTCTTGGTCTTCCAGTTCCAGGCTCCACTTGTTGATCAAACTCTCCAGCTGGGCATAAGTCATCACTGGAGGAGTGCTGAGAGGAGGTGCAGGACAGTTCAGAACACAAGATCAAAAAACAAAGAAGAAACAGGACAACACCCATTTCCCCTTCCTCCATCTGACACCAGCATTAATACTGCCCCTTGCCCCGCCTGCCAAATAGTCAGCTATAATAAAACACTCACCTGGATGCTGCTGTTGTGATTACAGCAGCTGTAGAAGTCACAGCTCCAACGGCACCCGTCGTAGTTAATGGCTTTAGATTCAAAGCAANCTGCCAGGATACAATGCTTCTGTCCTGTATCTCTGAAGATGAGAGCTCACGTTTTAACAAACATAACAGCATCTATTAGATGGTGCTGTCAGTCAGGCACTGAGCACAAATTCTTCACAGTCTAGCCAGAAACAAGCTTTAGAAAAAAATTGAGAGCTCAGCCATTTCTTAGTTACCACACTGAAAACTGGCTATTGCATCCAGAAAAGGATGTTGAGTTCTGAATCCCAACACTGTGTAGCTGGTTTTCAAGTAATTATTCCCACTGAAATACAGCACGTCTCATTGCAAATTTTGGAGGAAGAGAAGTTAAAGATATGTTACAATTTCAAGCTTAAATGAACAAACAGATTAATATGACAGAGCTGAACCATAAAATGTTTCTCCCTGACACTCCCTGCAGGTCTTTGGCCTCACCCTTGCCCCATCAGGACACCTCTCCCTCACCTCTTCAAGCAATTCTGCCACTACACAGGCAGCCTACAGAAGGAGCAGCTCATCTCTCTACTCCTTCCAGAATATCAGAGCTTCCTCCTCTTCAGCTCCTTCCAGCATTCAGTTCTTACCAGTGGCAGTGCTTGTTGCCGCTGCTGTTGTTCCAGGAATTTTTAATCCAAATCCAAGAGTCCCAAGACCAGCTGTCCCTGTGGAAGGGGCACCAACTAGAAACAGAAGACAACAGGAAGAGTTTCTGTAACCTAGTAAATGCACTGCCCCTTTGAAAAGCTCTGACCTGCCTGTATACCCATCCCCATCTGGTCTTCATTGGTATGCCAGAAATCACAAAGGGAGAAGATGTCAAAGAGTGAGCAGAGGTGGCCTTTTCAAACCTCTCATATCATCCCACCATCTCCCACTCTACCAGTGAAAGGTACAACCAACCACACAGATCATGTATTCCCCCGACAGATAAAATCTGGACACTGGCTTACACAAGAGGCCCGTGGTCATTGATGATGTCGGTGCTGAGGAACTCGCTACAGATGCGAACAGCGTAGGTCCCGTTGCACCAGGAATGGAGGTTGTGGTGGTACTGGCAGTTGTAACAGCTGTCGATGTTGCTATAAACAGACAAACCAGAGATCTTGCACAGCCGTCCTGAGAACGGGATACAAATTTGCCAATCCACACCAGATTTTTAGGGATATAAGAATCTGGCACTACTTTCCCTCTTCCTCAACTGCATCCAATGCACCCTTTAAACCTGGGTCTCCTGGCCATTACACCCCAGTGACAAGTACAGAACAGAACCTGGCACCTGGGACACATCACAAAACACAAGACACCAACTCCAAAGCCTGGGTCAACTGATTCCTGCTACCATTACAAATTCATGGTAATAAACACTGAGTCCATTTCCAGAACTCAGCTCAGAAAACACCTCCCAGAAGGACAGGAGATTCACTACATCTGGAATCATCATTTCCTAAAATCACCTCCTACCTCCAAGTTTGGTTCCAAAGGACACAGTGGGGGCCTGGCTGGTACTTGCGGCCAGCGTGGCCACCGGAGCGCTCGTGGTTGCTGTTGAAGGCAATGATCCAAAGTTCAGACCTGCAAGAAGTGGCACAAGAAAGAGACAAAGCTTTCAATATAGAGACACTGTAGTTTCCACTGATCACAGCGACAGTCAAGTACATCCTGGAGCATCCACTTCTCCACCAGTCTGAGCCCTTTCCCTCTGCACCGGCAAACACACCCAAACCATTTAAAAAGATGTGCATAGCTGGCACTTTCACAAACTCTGGCAAAAATATTTCAACCTCATTTGCCAAAAGCAGAAATAGCCATCGGTGCCCATCACTGAAGACCCCAGAAAAGGAGACAGGGGAAAAACGACCGATTCCAGTCACTCCCTTCATTTCACACCAGCAGAAGCAGGAGGCTGCAGAGCCGCCAAACCATCCCTTCCTGCCCTCAGTACCAAGAACCCTGTGGCCACAGCTGCCTCTCCAAGCCGAGGCCCTCACCTGTGGGCTGTGTCCCAAGGCTGAAGGGGGCCGTTGACCGGGTGGTGGCTCCCAAGGTGGCTGCAGTGGTTGCTGCAGCTACAGGGGCTGTTCCAAAGCTCAACCCTGTGGGTGCTGCTTGCGCAGTGGCAGTGCCAATGTTGAAACCAGATGTTCCAGCCTGAGTCGTGGTTCCACTGGAAAAAGTAAAACCTCCCGTTGTTCCCGGCTGAGTGCTGCTGCTGGTGGTGGTGGTGCTGGCGGTGCCAGGAGCTCCAAACACAAAGCCAGAAGGGGCTGCTGCTTGACTTGAGGGCACACTCGTTGCTGCAGAGCTACCAAAAGAAAAGCCTGCTGTGATCCCAGTAGCTGGAGTCGCGGCACTGCCTCCAAAGTTTATTTTTGGTGCATTTGTCCTACAGAGGGAAAGAAACAAAGACAATCTGTTTGAGACAAGCAGCCAGCTAAGTATTGAGTCAGCTTTCTTACAGATTGTTTGATGACAGCAGAAACCACCTTTCTAAAAGAAGCTGCGCACTTGACACAGGTTATGTTTCAGTTTGGACGGCTGTTCAGTTTTTGAGCTGTATCACGCTCCTGCCTTCAACAATCTTCAGTTAAATCTCTTTACACCGACCCCTCTTAATTGCCTCCATCCTTCTAGGTACCAGAGAACACTGATGGCAGTAGAGGTGAAGCTGCACTGGCAGTTCTTAAGCACCCTTTTCCCTGCCTCTGCAGGAGACTTTCAACCACTCATTTCTGATGCTGCTCCCCACCCCAGATCAATTCCCACTGCTCCCATCAGGAAACTTTCAACCACAGCCATGCTGGAGAACCACCCCAGAGATCACAGCCTTTCCTAAGGAAAAGCCAGCCCCAGTGGGCTGAAGAAGCATCCAAGCACCAGATTTAGAACAGCAAGAACAACACAGAGTTTTATCACTCCCACATGCACGCATCAACACCCCCATTACAGACTGAAGCATGGAACAGCTCCTTCTCGATGCCCATTCGAGAAAGGCCGCATCGACAGCTCAGAGCTCCCGGGGAACACTTTCCCGACAGGACACAGCCTGGTGGCGACTCCACGGCCCCACAGCAACCGCTCCACTCCCTCCACAATCGCTTCCCGCCTTCTCCAAGGCCGCACAACAGCGGTTCCGCTCGCCCGGCCCTCCCCGAGCACCGAGGCCCCCGGCCGCTCACCCAGCCGGGAACGCGCTCGCTGCCGGCGCCGCGGCGGCCGCGCCCGTCGTCCCGAAGCTGAAGCCGGCGGGCTGCGCGGCGCTACCGGGAGTGCTGAAGGAGAAGAGCCCCGCGGGCTGGCTGCCGGCGGCCGGCTGCGCCGCGGTCCCGAAGCTGAAGCCGCCCCCGGAGGCGGCGGGCACGGGGAACGAGAAGCCGGTCGTGGCCGTCGTGGCCGCCGCCTTGGGCGTGCCGAACGTGAACCCGTCGCCCGCCCCCAGGCCGAACTGGTTCATGGCGGCGGCGGGAGGGCCGGCCGGAGCCGGGATGCGTCGACGAGGTGGCGGCGGCCGAGCCTCGCAGCACCGGACACGGAGCGCCAGGCACTGACGGGCGCCGCGCACACGAATGACGCACTTGGACAGCGTGCGCAGATGACGTAAAAAAGCTGCGCGGCCCGCTTATCCCGCCCTGAACAAATATTGGCTGTCGACCTGGTGGCCGCGATCTGATTGGCTGCGGGGCTTACAGAGCCGCGCGGTGGGCGGGGCTTATGGTTGCTATGGTTGAACGTTGTGGTCTCAAAGGTCTTTTCCAACTTAGTGATTCTATGATTCTATGTAAAATTTTGACTAAACTGTATCCAGAAAACATTAAAATTGTACTTTGCAGATAGTGCAAAACATTTTTTTTCTTTCTTCATCTGCCATTCGTTTTTTCTGCAGCAGGTATTGATATGGACACTGCTACCACAGGCTCTTCTCTGCAGTTTCTCGCCAAACTGCTTTGTGATGGTCAGGAAGATGATGATGATGATGATGAAAATGTGGTGAGTCTTTTGTAAGAGATGCTGGTTCTTGTACATTTTGTACTATAGCCTGACCTTGTTAACTGAGGAGAGGCAAATCTCACTTTTCCCAGAGTAAGTAAAAGGAGAAAGAAAACCTTAGAAGGTTTTGGGCTGACTGAAACAGCTAGAAGAAATTTTTAGGGTAACAAGCTCTTGAGGGAGAGCATAAGGAAGATCCCCCAGGAAAACAAGGAAAGATTGTGACCACAAAAGGGGATGAAGTTTTAATTTTTCAGCCTGAAGGCAATGAGAACATGAAGTTGGAAGAGTTTCAGATACTTTAGTCTTCCCCCTACTTTTCACTAAAGTCTGCCAGAGATAGAGGCAATTATAGCTAAGTACTTTATATGAAGGCAAAAACGTTGCTGCTCAGCTTCCGAGTAGAGAATAAAATATCCAGAGGCAACTGAGTGTACTAATTCTGTGTGTCAGGCATTGAGGAACAGTAGAGATAATTGATCATTGAAGTAAAATAGATATGTCGGTGACTGTAGAATAGGGAAGGGTGAGTAATCATTCTAAAGGTGAATGATTTGAATGATTAACGAGAGAAATATCTTTCCATTCTTCCATATCAGTTCATCTCAAAACTAGATGAAAATCACCGCTTCTGGAAAATGTATGTTTTTCCTACAATATGCAACTGCTGCATGAATGTGTGCTGGGGAAAAGTGTCCCAGGAGGGTACAGGTGCCAACAGTCATGACGTAGAAGGCCTTTGTGAAGGCTCAAAGCCTTTCCAAGTCTCTTAGTTTTTTTAACAAATGCTGTTAGGATATGGATGGCAAAAATGGCAAATGCTTCAGTATTCCTCCAAATCACTCCTCAGCAAAGAGCCAGGTGGCTGACCCAGCAGTTGTGCAGTAGTAGTGGCAACGGTAGAAATATTTGGGATAAAAGGGATGCATGTCCCTTGTCATTTCCTTTCAGTAGGTGGTAGATGTGCTCCTTCACTACCCTTCAGCTGTTTAATGCCTGCCTCTTTGAAACTACCATTATTGCTGCACATCTTTGAGTAAACATCCTGATTTTAAAAGAATTTGTTTACATCTTATTAATAAAATGAATGACACTTCAGAAACAGAAATGGAAAAATGCCACAAGGGATGTCAATTAAGTCTGAGTCAATCTGGGTAAATTGAAATCTTTATTTTGATTTAATTTAATGTTCTGTGCATATGAGGCACTTCTATCAAACTGAGAAATCTATATAAAGCGAAATGCCTCACATTGGCCTATTAGCACTAAATTGATTCATAATTAGAGGAAAACGTTGTTGCCTCATAAGATCTCTACTGTCAAAAGGAATCCAAATCTGGTGATGGGGTTTTCATGAAGTACCCTTGGTTTCCTGCAATATTTCCATGGGAGGCAAGCCATGGAAATTTTGCCAAAAGCCATGGAAACTAATACACAGAAAGCACATCTGTCTGTAATACTGTGCTTCTGGGAGTCCTGCTTAAACCTGGTGTGTCAAGGTCACTTTCTTCCGGGTGAGAACAACAAAGAGACCATTCACTGATTCAGTCATGAAATTGTGGGATAATAATTCTTTGATTCTCGCAGGGATTTGTTTGACCTGGAATAATATTTTATTTTTATTGACATTATGATCATTACTGAGCTGGGCTCTCTGAAAATTGCTTGAAGTTGCTTGTGCCTTTTTTGCAGACACACTGTTCTGTTAGCACTATGACTCCTGGTGGGATTGGACCAGTAAAGAAAGAGATAACTGGTAAGGAGGAGTGTTTGAATGGTTTAGCATTCAGTCCTGTGTTAGCAGACTATAGGAGCTGTAGTAAGTTAGCACAGACGGGGTTTGCTTCAATAAGAGAGTGGTTACTGACCTTTGAGATGGTAACTGCTTTCAACAGACCAAAAGATATTTTTCAACTATTCTCTTTCCTCCACCTGATTCTTTACCTGGACAATTGCATGCTTGACCTGGCTGTGGGTGTTCTGACATTACACAGGAAGGCAGACTCTCAGGCAATGAGAAAAAATATCTTGAGGATTCCTAATTCTGTGTCAACATCTTGGTTTGTACTCAGGAAAGAAAGGAAGACAAGTTTAGTCTCGAGGAAAGGTAATGTCAGGTTCTTACTGGAGCTAATGCTGTCAAATTATTTGGCATCTTAGTTATCAGTGTAGGATGAGTACAACAGGAAAGGAACTGCAGTAATATAACAAATAGAGTATTTTTGCTTGGGATTCTATCAATAACCACAGATTTTACTGTAAAAACCTTCAAGCTGCAGATTTACCAGCTTAGTAGAAAATACATGTTTCAGCTGATCATGATCTTTCATGCGTCTTCAGTATATTATCTGGGCTGTGCTCAATAATTAATGAGAAGAACTGGATTTCTATGTGAGGAGGAGGTTGGTTTTTTTTGTGAATGACTCAACTCACTTAAAAATCTCATGTCAGGGAACTAGAGGAAGATTAATATTTCATAATTCCACACTACCCATTTTGAAATACTATTTTATGCTTGAAAGGAGGATTTCTTTGACATAGAGGTTGGGTAAAGGAGATTTAAGGAAAACATCCTTCCTCTGCAAATTCTCATTCATAAGATACTTAGGTGAAGGAGACTGTAATCATTAACTAGAATGCTTTCAGTACAAAGATTTTTCTAAAGCCTAGAAAAATCTAAGGTTTCAGCAACTGTAGACAGAGACATTCCAAAATCTGACAGTGTGATATTTTTTCATCATTCACAGATTCCCTTCAAGTGAAATCTGAAAACGGGAAAACTATTTGGAATACAGAGGAAGTCCCAGAAGGATCTGAATTTGATGATGTCTGGGACCCTAGAGAACAGCCAGAGTAAGTGAGCTGAGACTCTCTGCCTAGGCTTTGCATAGCATTGATGGAATACGATTTAGCAGCGTCTACTGCATCTGAAAAGCTTGTGTCATGGAAGCAGAAAGGGAGGATATTGGAGTTGTGTCTAAAGCAGTACATGAGCAATTTTTAGCCTCTCCCTTGGAAGCCTTCTGATCTCATAGTAAAGATGTAGAACTGGATTTTCCCATCATAAAGTTACTTGCAGTGTCAGATACTTGCATAAAGTTGGATTTGGAGGGGAAGTAGGCCAGCAAAATGATTTACTGGCTTTCAAGTACACCATTTTTGTGAAATACGTGTATTTTCCTGCTGCAACCAAGATGCATTAGTTTTTCATACTCATAAATTTATACAGTACTCCAACTTGTATCTGCATTTCAAAGAATTAAGCTCTTTAGAGACAAATAGTACTGCAGGAAGGAAGGCTCTATGCAGGCAGTTCTGCACTTGTAAGTCATGTCAATCAATCTTAAGTCTGTCAAGGAGCAGCCTAAAACCAGAGTCTTTTCCCTTGCTCACGGGAAATCAGACTGAAAATGTGGAGAGACAAAAACCTTATTGAAATAGGTACAATCAGGCATATTAGTTGTAGTTTAGAGGTTAGAAAACATAATGTAGAGGTTAGAAAGCTGTCAGGCTCAGTCCACGAAGCAGCCTTTGCATTTCTGTTCATTGTGTTCTGGTGCCGCATCCTGGAGTGCTAAATGCTGGAGCAGATGGACTGAAGCCTATGAAGCTGCCTATTGTATGGTAGTTCATAGCCCAGAATCCTCATTTTAATCTGCATGTAAGTCATACCATTAGGTGTTTAATCTCCTAATCTAAACATGGGACTGAGACCCACCTGAACTTAGACTCAGCATTTCTGAAAATGGTTTCGCATTCACCTATAGCTGCACATACAGTTGTTGTTGAAACCATCACCTCTGAGGTACACAACGTGCTGTCTTATATTGTGCGCACAACAGAAGCTTTTCTCGTGCTGTTTTTTGACCCTTCCCCTCCATGCTGGGTAAAATGCAGTGCTTCTCTAGCCTCAAGCAATTATGACCTGCGTTGCACAGATGAAAAGAGAGTATAAGTCTTTGTAACAGTTCATCAAATTGAATCAAGAAAAATGGCCCGAAAGGAAAACAGATGGCTAGACAGGTGCATCCAAAGTTATTAGATAGATTTCTCATTGGCTTAGAATTATTACGTACACATGAAAACTGGAGATGTGTAAGTTTCCATATGCTTTCCAACAGCTTAGAGAAGTGAGTCACTCCACTTATCTTGCTCAATTTAGTAGGAGTAATACATGTTCTAAATACAATCTTTAATTTGTATTTCCTTATTCATTATCAAGAGCAAGAGAGTGTGTGATTCTACATTTTGTAGATGTGGAGGGATAGAAAATAAATTGGCTGAATGCAAAAGAATTAAAATTTCACAAAAGAGTGTTATTCTCAGGCTGCAAGAATATGTTGAATGACAGAACAGAATACGTGTAATTGCAACAGCATCCTTTTCAAATCTATTTCCCAAGAGTTTATGGTGTATGACTAGTTGATAAGTATCATATTCACTTAGGATGCATTTCCTGATCCTGCAAAGGCTGGTTAGTGAAGTAGAAGCAGCAAAGTGAGTGCCCTGGAATATGGAGTGATTGACCTTCACCTGTCTTTTCTACCTAACTCAGTCATGACTTTGAACAGAAACTCAGTGTGGATGGGTTGATGCCCTGAAGGCCGACTGAAAATGTGGAGAGACAATGTGATGAGGATATTTACAGTCCTCTAAGTACAATCTCCTTTAGTCTCCTGTACCCTTCTCCAGTATTACTAGGCAATGATTTGTCTTTCTCAGGTATGAGATTTCATTCAAGCAGTGTGTGGGAGTGGAGGACGTATTCTTTGGGATGAGCAGGAAAGACCCCTCCACAGCCTGCTGTGAAGATATGGTGGTGAGCTGAACCTCTGTCTTCCATCCCTTCTTTGTGCTCTTTCTCAGCTTTTTTCAATCTTACTGCCTTCTTGAAGGACAGAATATAATCATCAAACTGTATTGCTGCCTTCAGCCTCCCGTAGGATACTCTTGTAGTTCTTCAAGCATTCATAGGTGAATTTATTCACACTTGCTAATCAGAGGAAGTCATGTATCTCCTCAAGGGCCTAGCGTACTTAAGAGAATCTCTGCAAATGCATATGCCGCATACAGAAGGAAATAAAGAACTCTAAGATGAGGTTTCATCTTGGACACGGTTTTGGGAGGGAGTGGAGCTGGGAAGGAGATGGTTTTCATCTACCTGCATTTATTACAAAGCACGTGATTTAGCAGAACACTACAGTACTGACAGTCTGTATTTACAGGTATCAGATCCTGACCCATTATTATATGATCAAAGACCTCCCTGCTTCCTCAGGTTCAGGACAGGTAGAACTGCTGTGCAGGTTTTCTGGTAGAAGCAATCCGTCCTTTGAATACACAAAGCCAGTGAGGGTTTGCTGGATATAGAATACCTGTCAAGTATATTATCAGGTCAGGATTTTAAAGAAAATAGGATATTGATACACATCACTAAGCTGTTGAAACCAACGATTATCACTGTCATATTTTCTCTGATACAAATTACCTATGCAGAATGTTGCTCTTTGGCACTAGAGTCAAAATATCCATGAAGGTGAGATCTTTTATGGCTTGTAGGGCTGCATATCCAATCACAGTGTTACCTCTGCCCATCATTTCAGATTAAAATCAAGCTACCAGAGACAAAATACTCGGACATCGCTTTAGATATCCAGGACAAGGTTCTTGACCTTCGAACTCCCAAAAAGTAAGTGAGACACAATTGATAGTACAGTTAATACCTTGTCTGAGAGGAGGTTTAACCAAGCTTTCAGCTGAATACTGTGTGGGAAGCAAAGCTAAAGATGAAGATCAGATTATTAATTGCACATGAGAAATAGATACAGACAAAACCAGCCATAGTCCATCCATAGGCATATAGTGTGCTAGCTTTGAATCTGTGATACTGGTCTAGCAGAAATATTTTTAGGACAGATTTTGGCTACTTGAACAGCAAGACTTCAAGGACCAGAATGTCTGGAAAAACGCTGCCCACAGTCTTGAAGGACTTCTTGGCAGTTTGCTTTCTGAATACTAATTTGTACAAATATATAACGGAAGATGCTAAAAAATGTGCAGATACATTTTCAGATGTTGAAAGCCAAATTGCGGACATATCCCAGCATGGATGCAGTGATGGAAATGTTACAAGATTTCTCTGAAGAGATTTCCTTTTAGTTATTTTTATAAGGCTATTTCAAACCTACAGAGATAACCAACTGACTAATATACTGTCAGTCGTCTTAGTATCCCCCCCTATTTCCTTCAGTGTGCAACTGCCCTGCCTGAGGTTTCCAGATAATTCCCATGTCAGTTTTGCTTTAAGTCCTTCTTCACAATAGAATGTTTTCATAGGAAAGCTTAATTCTCTCTGGGCTGACTTGCTGTTTTGAATGGAATATGGGAGGATCTATATGAGAACAGCTTCCTGTAAATAAATTCAAGATGTGGGCTATGAATTAAGGCCCAAATAAAATCTGTCTCTAGTGGATTAACTATAGAAAAGTCACCTTTCCCACAGACAAAACCAGGCAGAGTTGTTTTCCCCTAGCTTGGATTTAACTCAAAGATGCAACAGGAGTGGAAGAATGTTTGGGAGTGCTAGCTCTGGAAGTGGAAGATTGGGAGGAACAATTGTTCAGCTAATGACTTGCAGAACCTCTGAGCAGTAAAAGAGGTAGCTTAATGCAATACTGCAGATGTGGGGGAACTTCAGCATCCCTTCTCTTTTGCAATTCCATCTTTTTGATGACTCATATCTGCTGTTATCTTCTTAGTATCCAGCTGTCTCTAGTCACAAACCTAGCAAATAAAAAGTTTGCCTTAAATCTAATGATTGCTTGGGTACAGCTTGAGCCAGTGTCGCTTTCACAAATCTAAGTGCAAGTCTCCTCTGTATGAAAGAAACAAACAAGATTTCAAGTCCTACATACTGAAAAACACAGTATTCACAGATGTGTAGGAAGGCTCAAAGGAACTGTTTCCAACTTTGTAGTCCTGAGGCTGATTCTAAGCCAAGATGATTTTAAGGACTTCTCCAAAATATAGCAAATGGTTGCCTTCAGGAGGTGTGGTGCAAAGGTATTTTGACTGTACCCCTTTCTGTCATGGCTCCTAAAGGACAGCTGAAAAGACCTGAGAAAGAATCAGCATGACTTAAACCCCAATTTAAAGTAACCCCCATCTATGCTACCATGTTCATGCCTGAACTGTGTCGTGCAGTGTAGGCATATCCTTTGTGAATCTGGACCAGACAGAATCTCTAATCAGGCTCCACCACTTAGTTCTTTTTATTGAGAAGACAAACTCCTGAAAACACGTTCAGGCTTTAGGCATTATTCTGATTTTTATCACCAGGAGAGCATTATCAATGCGGCTCCTCCTTTCTCTGCATTTAAAATGCAGCGTTGTGCAAGAGCAAGAACAGTGAAGATAGCCCACACTCCATCATTGGAAACCGCTGTCATAGGCACAGCCAAAAGAAATATTTCAGGGTCTGTATAACTGTTCACCAGCTATTGCAGGAACCCCACAACCCACCATGAGAACAAGGAATACTGAAAGAATATTCCTGGATACACTACTGGCAAATCACAAGAATAACTTGCAATGCAAACTCAATTGCTCACCTGGTCTGGGACATTGAAATTCACTGTGTCCTCTTTTACAGGAAGCTGCTGCTGCACCTCCCCTACCATGTAGACAGCAAGAATGGTAAAGCTCGTTTTCTTTCTGAAGAGGAGACCTTGGAAGTCACCTTGAGAATATCAAGGGAGTTCGATTTCATAAATTTTGCCTGATAGACAGAGAGATGGAGAAAGTTTGCAAAAATTGCTCATTTTGAAGTCATCTTGAAACTGGTGATGAAATAGTAGATTGTTTCCCTTGAACAGTGTAGAGGAATATCCTTGGAGAAATGAAATTAATCAGGAGGAACGTAGTACCCGAAGTTTCTCTAAGCTGAGGCTGTCCAGCTCTTGCACTGCTTTGGTTCATGTCCTGCTCCCTTCAGTCTGATACAGGCTCTGTAAATCATAAAACAGGAGATTACAATTCTGTAAGTCAGAAAGTCTTTTTTGTGTCTATGGCTGGTAAGTAGCACAATGAGGCTCTGGCTAGTGAGTCTGGTGCTTAGTTACTGTTGCAGGACTTGCAAGTGTTAATATTCTTGCTTGGCCTCCAATGCTGGGATGTGCCAGTTCAGCATCTCCTCTTAGCTACTTCTTGATGAGAAGATCAAAGCTCTACAGATCCAGGTAACCAACTATAGTTTGACTGTTGAGTAACTCAGCTCTTTTCTGTCAATGTATGTTTCAGTGTCATCTATTCACTGTTGTCCCTCCACTATTTTTCTCAACTTTCTTGATTAATAAAAGAATGTGTTGTAATGAGCAGTTCCAGTTACCTTTCACTCTGCCTTCTCTATATTATGTCCTGAGTGACTTCCCGAAAGTGAGATAAGAGGAACTTTGCATAACAAAGCATCGCTTAAAGGTCTGAAATGTGGCAAAATCTTTACTTTGGCCTTCAGGTCCAACCTAGAGCTACAGGGATGGGTAACCAAGATGTTTCTCTTATAAGCTGCTGGGCAAATATATTCGTTTATTTAGCATTGTTAATCAAGCAGAAAACAAGGGTATTTGCTCCATGATCAAAGCGGAGAGGAGAAGCAGGGCCTTGCACGTTGATGGACTTCAAGTACACTAAACCAAACACCTGTAAGCACTATAAAAACAAAATGGCTTGGGTCCACTGCCTGAATAGACCATCACCACCTGAGGATCCTCTCACATTTTTACATTTTTCCAATCAAGGAGCCTGGGCCTGCCCTTGGCAAAAGGTTGGTTGGTTGTTCTTCATCCCCAGAAGAAACTGGTCAAAAGGACGTGCAGGCTGCCAAGCTTCCCAGAAATCTTGGGGCTACTGCCAGATACAAGAGAGTTAAATCTTTTGCGAGGGCTTGAAGGCAGTTTTGCTTTGCTGAACTAGCACTGCCAGAAATCCTTTTGAAGGGGATACAACCCCCCTTTTGCCTCTGAATAACAAAGCTGTTGCTTAAGTACCACTCCAACACTTGCAGGCATCTTAATTAATCAAAATTATAAGCCCAGTTAAACAACTCAGCCATTAAGCTTTGTTTGGTTCCCTAAGAAACATCTTGATTAAATGTATTGCAGTTAAGCAGAAGGTACTGTGGCTGTGGGAATGAGGGAGAGGTTGTTTATAGCACTAACCCAATAAACTGCAGGTTGTCATCTCACCTTGTTCATGCATTGTCTCCCAGCTGTTGTGGCAGGGACACCAATCCCATTTTGACTAGTTCCTGCCTCCTGTCAGAACTATGGTGTTGCCAGGCTTGCCCTATTTCACATATTCCCCTTTGTCCACATACTGTCCTTCTGAGGCAAAGATGCTTTCTTCTTTCTGAGGCCTGAGAAAGAGAAAACACAGAAGAGTAACTCCATGTAAACACCTGAAACACAGCAAGAACTTAAATTTGATTGTTCCCTTAAACCTCCAGTCTAGCTTCTGGGCTGCTCTCATTCTTATCTTCCTCCAGGTCTGTTGTTGATATCATCATATACCCCTTGCATTTGTTCTAAAAGGAAAACTACTTCATTTTTCTACTGTTCAGTTTAAAGTTTGTACCCAACATTTCTATATGCTTCTTTCTTTGTGTGAAGCACTGCTTTATCAGTCTCTGCTTCCCTCCAGATAAAGTTTATCTAAAATAACCAAGCTGTATCTGCATGCACAGAAGGATCTCTGCCCTGCAGCCTACAGGGTGAGTAAGGAGACAAGACTGGTATCGCTTCTGGCTTTCTCATCTAACCTTGGGCACTGACCTCCAGTGCATGAGACTGGGCTCCTGTGGGCAAAGCAGAGCTCTGCAGCATCCCTTGTGGGCTGCTTCACACACAAAGGAAACTCAAAATGAGGTAACATCTGTCCCCACGGCCTCCTAGATTTTTTCATTCAGGTGGCAGGTGACTGCTTTTTGCAGTATCTACTCTGGATGTTCGGCAGCACAGGCTACTGGATATACAGCAAAACAGACAAGGGCAAGGGCACGTAGCAATGCCAAACCATGCCGGCAGCACCTTGAGGATGTCTAGCAGTCTCCCTGCGCACTCACATATTCATTGCTTGTGCACCTCATGCTGGAGTAGGTGCCTTTGAACCTGTTGGTGTTGGCAGACTTTTACCCTCTCCTCTGCAGCACCTGCTGCTTGGATTCATCTTGATTTTCTGGTATCCTCTTCAAGAGCTGCTGACACAGGCAGTCACTTGTGACTGCCTAGAGTCTTGGCTCCAGGGGAGGTGCCTGGAATCTCCTGGGGATTGGGTTATTTGTTTCCTGTAGTCTTCAGAAACAGAAGACAGTTTCTCTCTTTGTGTCTCTTTTTGCCATCTTTGCGTTCTCCCTCAGGTAGCTTTTACTTTCAGATTGTGCTGCGGAACAGCCAGTTCCCATTTTTCCTCTTCCCTCCCAACTGTTTGTTCTGTGCTCATTTCAGGGAGCTTTTATCTCTTCTTTCTTAAGTGCTTTATCTCACTTCCCTTGGTCATTCTCACATTAGGACATTTCTCACTAGAGTCTCCTCACAGGTAGCAGTTGACAGATTTCACCCTTGCTGGATGTGCCAAGTGTTGGTGAAGTGTATGATTCATCTCCCCGCACAGCTCAATGCTGGGTGAAGCATTTTGTTCTTCCTTTCTCTGTGTCTGGTCTGCGTGCACGGAAAGAAGTCACAAGCAGGATTGCATTAAGTCACCTTCAGTGAAGGATCACTGCACAAAAGCAACACATACTGCAGGTCAAGGTAGAGCTGCAAGAGTGTTGACAGAATTGAGGGGCCTCTTGGCACAGGCACAACTTGCTTGAGTCTGTGCTTCAAATGTAGCCAGCCCCACAGTTTCCTGGTACAAATGGGGCTGGTTATGAAGGAATCAGCTAGTTCAGAAAGAGTCAGAATCGTACAGAGTTTCCCAAGGCCTGAGAAGTTTCTTTCTGATTCTCAACATTTCTCTCTGTGTCCCAGATGAGCACTTAAAGAAATTTTTGAGATCCAGACCAGGGCAATAATGACACAGATAACACAGGATTGCCTTTGGTTTTGGAGTATTTCTCTCAATCTGTTGAAAACTTTGATCACTTTGGGCTTACTCATCTCAGGGTCTCTTTTCATCTCTTTTCTCTGTCTTCACACACTCATTTCTGGAGAGAAGATCATAGGAAGTTACCAGCACAGCAGCAGACACTGTCCACGTACAATCCTTACAGACCATCTCTCTTTAAGCGTTAGCCTCCTTTGTGGATCCCAGCAGCCTGGCAGCTCACTTCTGATGCTGATCAGCATTTTTTTAATGCACACCATTTTAACTTAGTGGTATCACAACCCAGCAAAGACTGCCAAGGCAGCTAGGTTGTATTTGGCAACACATCTCCTGCAGCTGCTCAGCAGAGAATAAAAGAGCCATAGACCTCTTCTGGAAAATTCTTTTCCTGTTGGAAAGCTGCATAAAAGGGAAGAGAATAGGAATGAAGTTGGATGCAGCTGATTTTGTTAACTTGTAAGGAGGTGAAGGGAGCAAGCCAGACATTTCCCAGACAGCAGTACACTAGGAACTGTAGCAGATGTGTCAGCGCTTGAGCTTAGTAATCAGTGGGTTCCAGCCCTCATACATTCCCAAGAAGTGAGAGCCTAGCCACCCCTGTCATCTTCTCTGGCTGGGGCCCAGGTGATGGAATCATCCAATCAATAACTTCCTTCCTGTAGGACTCAGATTCCTGTAGCAATATCCCTGAAGCAGAGCCTTGGGTGGTACCAGAGCAAGCTGGCAAGCATGTAGAGGGGAATGAGAGATTGATTTCACCTGGCAGTCTTTACCTTGTCTCACTTGAGCTGATCCCAGCCACCTGGGAGCCAGAGGACTCCAGCCAGGAAGAGTTAAATGTTTGCAAAGCAGCACTGTGAGGAGCTGAGCAAGCAGGGGTGGTATGTTCTGTGTTTGTGGTGTTCCTGGAGCACAGAGGAGAATGTTATGTGACTACTGTATGAGAAGCAGTTGGGTAGCTGATTTCTCTTGGCTTTGGACTGTCTGTACAGTGCCTGAGAGATTCAAGAGGCAACTGGCCAACAGCCAGATGTGGGAAGCTCTGACAAGGTGAGGAACATTTCTGGTTTTGTTCTGGGTTGTGGGCACTTATGTTGGCTGCAGCATCAGAGTGACTTAGTTGCATGCACAGCTCCTGGGCAGCAGCAACCCTCAAAACTGTAACAAGATTCTGGGGAGAACCTGAAGGGCTGAGTGGAGCTTCAGGTCACGGGAAAACACTGAAAATGCTACCTGGACCCAAGCACTACTTGCATCGTGATTTGCCTTTAGTAACTAATCCCAAAGCCAGATAATGGTGTGTCTGTGGAGCTGCCTGGAGGCCAGAGACTAATGTGGGTGAAGGTGTTGCAGACTATTGCTGATGTGTGTGGTGGAGAGCTGGAAAAGGCTCTGAGCCTTGGCATGGAGAGCACCAATGGGGCTGGAGGGTGCCAACAGAGCTATATGGGGATTTAGGGCTTTGGGGCTGGAGGGTCATGTAGGGCTGGAGCTGTGTTGTAAGGCAGCAAGCAACAGGCTAAACAGTGTGTGTGGGGATGGAGTGGAACAGTGAGAGTGGAGGAGTGATGTGTACTGAGCAAAAGCACAAGTGGGAGGAGAAAGAAATTATCACAATGTCTTTAAAACTGCTGTGTTGAAGGGAAAGGTCAGAGTAGATGGTTGATCACCTAAAGCTCAGGACAGATAAGATACTTTTGTTAAAATGTCACCAGCACTGTGTGAAAAGAAGCTGTGGGAGGGGACTGTGGTTGGAATAGCTATGAGGCCTCCAAGAGGACCTGAGTGCTTAGGTCATGTAGAACTATTGAGTTGGGAATCTTGTCTCACACCAGCGGTCAGCCCAGGGTGGTACTTGGCAATTACTTTTTATTAACAGCAGATGAAATGGGAATCAGTGTGGGAAATATGGCTGGAGTTCATGAAAACGATTGCAATATCCCAAATCTGCATTGTCTTTGCTACACCTGTTTGTGGGTAATCTGAGTCTATATGAGAAGTGCATGGGTGACGGATTGCTGGGCTCTGGCCTGGAACAGTGAATGTTGCATCTGGTCTTAGGACCACATGCGTGTGCCTTCTTGCCTCTCCTCCCTATTTAGATCAGGCCTTATTTATTTATTTATTTATTTTTAAAAGGAATAAGCCTATTAGCCTTTGCTCCAAGAGCACTTGGTAAATAAGTAAATGAGGGAATTAGAGTTGTTCTTATTCTGCAGCAACATGCTAACTTCAGACCAGGGGCAGAGCATCTTTTGGATGAAGAGAAGGGTTCTATCATCTAGAAAGATCCCACAAGTTTGTCCTGAACCAGTGTCAGATGAGAAAGACAAAGAGGATCAACTGTTAGCTGTCATGTGGGCTCTGAATGAAGAGAATAGCTGAAGCAATAAGAAACCCCATTTCTGTCATTCTCTTTAACCATGAACTCCCCAGTTTATGTTCTTTGAATTTATTTTAACTGGACCTCTACTCCTATTTGGAAGTATTTTTTTTGTTTTCATGAATAAAACATCTTTTCAAATGCTATTGCCCCTCCCCAAGCCACAGTCGAGCAGTATCTCAGCTGAGTTCCTTAAATCAAGAGAATTGTTTATGTCCTTGGAGGCTGGAATAATAACATCTGAAGAAAGCTGTGAGACACAGCAGGAATTCATTTGTAAGTTAATGAGGGCTGTGCAGTGCAGTGAAAGGATGAGTGGGGCTGTTCCTGGGCAGCATTTACCAAGCTAGGTTTTGTACTGCTCGTATTGTTCTCCCTGGAAGCATCGTGGACCAGCTTAAATACCATTTACATATGAGTTTATTATAGTACTTCTCGGTATAAAGATTTATACTGTGTAATAGAGCAACGTACGTGACAAAAATAAGAGAAAGTGTGATATGGATCAAAAGAGAATCTACTTTGTGACCTGTAAATAGGGGGGAAAAAGTACTTTCTGGATAATGTTTGAAGCCTTGACCCTGCGTTCACTCCCCCACTGCTTGCTACAGCCTCGGCAGTGCTTTTTATCTGTGCTATGTCTGCATTTTTCTCTTTGGAGACACTCTAACTTGTGGGACTGCTGGCCAGGTATTGGTTGTGTGTTGTACCTTCAGGTGTGGAAGGGGTGAGGGCCATGTCCTCCTGTGAAGAGGTCATAGAATCACCAGATTGGAAGAGACTCACTGGATCATCGAGTCCAACCATTCCCATCAATCTCTAAACCATGTCCCTCAGTACCTCATCCACCCATACCTTAAACCCTCCAGTGAAGGCAAGTCAAACACCTCCCTGNCCTTTCAGGTAGTTGTAGAGAGCAATAGGATGTTGCTGACAGACTAGTGGAGAAGGCTGCCTTGGTGATAAGCATTACACACCCTGAACGTTTGAGCTGGTGGGACTTGAGGCCTCTGTACAGAGAATATCTGTTGAAAACAAGTTAACAGCATGCTGTGCACCATGCTGTTCAGCCCCCACAGGCCAGCAGCCCTGCACAGCTTTGACCATTACAAAATAGACAGTCAGTCATGCTGGAGCAGCAGAAAGGGTGTACTGTCAACCTTTAACAAGATACAACACTGGAATGTGTGGTGAGGACCTCGTTGTCCCCTGCACGTGAGCCTTGATGCAACCTGTGATCAGCTTGCTTAGTGTTAGGAGGTGGAGAAACTTAATTCCATGTTTGTGGGCATGAAGACAGAGAGCGCAGACAGGAGGGGGAAGAGTGTGTGTCTTATTCAACCCATCTTCAGAAAGTGAGTTCCCTGACTTAGAGGTGGCAGAGCATTCAAGCGCTGCTGTACCACAGCTGCTTCTCCAGACAGAGTGAGCGATGTCTGGTGAAATGAAAGCTGGCATACAGCATCACGCCACCAGAGAGAGCCGTGCTGCTCAGTCCCGCAGATGTGCAGGCATCGCTTTCTTCTGTGCGGTGAAGATTTTTTCTATTGGAAGTGGCAGAATAGCCGAGTCCTGTTTTGAGCTGGGGCGGACAACTTCCCCGGGACTGCAGAACGGATCTGAAGCAAAGCCAAGAACACTGGCCTGATGATCTGGAGGGGCTCTCAAAGGAACGGAGAGCAGCTTATTCCTCATCGTGCAGCCAGATTCTGGCACTTGCTATTGACTCTGACAGATGACAGTGGTTGTGGCTTTGAAGACCTGGATACCTTCCCAAGTACAAATGGGATGCTCACTGGCTGACATGAAACGAGTCATCAGAGAGTAAATCGGGTTTTGCGAATAATTATTTCCTACCCTTTTTTTCAGCACAAGTGAAAAAAACCAACTTAGATCAAAGTGGGGAAGACCGAGTTCCTCTTTCCTTGCCAAATTACTTTTTCTGTTGTTACTTCCCACAGCTTGAGCTCCTTCTGGTCTGGAGGAAAATCTTGCGCGTTGGGTTTTCTTCAGAGAAAGCTAGGGACTTTGGAGACTGGAGTCCTGAGTTTGGTAGTGATTGTTTTTCTACCAGCTAGTGTGCAACAGGGTAGTTAGAAAGATGGGAGGTGTATGTGCACCATCACCTGTTGATGTTGAGCTGTAGGTTTCATGTGTGTGTAGACACACAGACAACAGCTTTCTTCACTCATTCTTTTATACAAAAAAATGTTCCCAGTATCTACACAATTTCTGAGCAAAAATATTAACTACAGATTACTGGCAGAAATGGGCTAATGGTAACTGCATTCCCACCTGCAGAAGCCACAATGTGCCTTTGAGTCTCCTAAACGTACTTTTCCAGCAAATGTCCCCAACTCTTGTTTGCTTTCAGTGAGTTTAGAAATTGGCCATCAGTGCACAGACCTTGCTACTCCCAAAGTCTAGGGCAGGGTTCATCAAACCTGCAGAGATTTTTCTGGCGTTTATTGGAAGCATCAGTCAGTTCAGTGTAAAATAAGTGCTGCTGCAGGGATCTTGCTGCTTTTGTTGTTAATGCAGTCCCCACTTTCAAAAGGAGTGTGCAGAGACAGCTACTGGGGCTCCTGCTTTGACTGTGCCACCATGCATGTGTCTGGGCTTGTTGGAGTTACACATTGGGATTTTCTGCAGCACGCTAATGCTTGCTTAGCTTGCTTAATCAAACACCTGATCTTAATCAAACACCTGATAAAACCAAAGTATACAGAAAGCCCAAGCACAGCTGAAGAAACACTGGTAATATTTCCCCGAGAGAGCTGGGAATGAGTTTGTGTCCCCCTAGATCTGGGATTGCTCTTGTGGTGGAAAATGGGCTCCTACTGTGTAAATGTGAATACTAAAGCTCTGCCTCAGTGCTCAGGTGGACAGAGCAGGCCAGTGGTCATACATTACAGCATCACTTGGGCTATGAGTCAGATCCAGGCTTGTCACCATCATGTGCTTTTTCCAGTCATAAGGGTGTGTTTGTTCCCTCTCATACTTATGTTGCTTTGCCTTGAAGGAAGAGGAGCCAGAACTCAGTTCTGTGGCCTGCTCTGCCACAGCTCTGCAGCAAGATATTTGGTACCCAAAAGAGCAGACTTGCTGCTGTTTTCTCTTTGTCCAAACCCAAGTGGCAGTGTGGAGATGGAGATGTAGGCAGCCTGTGGCCAGCTACCCTCCTGAGTCACGGGCTGCAGGAGACCTTGGGGCTGTTAGCAGTGTTCTCCCACCTGGAGAGGATCCCATGCTCCTTCCTGGCTATGAATGACTGTGAAAAGACCTTAAAAATGTATTTCAAGTACAGTTAAGCTGAGTCAACTTTGTATGTGTGGACAACTTGCTTCAAACGAAAGTATGAGCTGAGTTGACAAAGCCCTAGTTTCTATGGATTTGTCTTGCACTGAATGGATATAGGAGAATCTAATCTGAACCTTGGTGATCGGAGCTCCCTTGCAGAGCAAGATGTACCTGTCAAACACAGATTCAGATGCCTGACAGAATCTGAATCAGCACTCTGTTTCCCCAACAGTGGGAGAATCAGTAGGTTTATTTTCCATCTAGTTGCTTGTTATATGCAAGATGTTAAAAAACCCAACAAAAATCATTCTAACTAATACTGATAGAGGTGTAGAGGTCTCATAGTAATTAACCACCAAGCTCAGAAGTTGCTGAGTGTGGGAGAGGAGCCACAAGCTGTGCAATAGCATCAGCTGCCTCTTTCTTTACAAATAAATTAAAAATTAAATCTGCCAAACAAATTGAAATTGCTTAGAGAGCTCTGGGAGCATGGAAACAAAAAGAGAATTGCCTGGGGAGAGGAAGATCTGTGGTACTGTAACAGAACTGTGAAGAACCCAGGCCAGAGTAGCTAAAGGTGAAGTGTATCATGCTTGCAGTGACTTCACAGACTTGAAGGGCTTAACTATGCTGTTAACCTTGCCATCCCCAGCACCTTAGGCTACACAATGAAGTTGGGTTCCCAGTAAATGTCCATATCTCTAAATATAGGCAAGGAAGCTGTAAGCTGCAGGTCTTGTTTGGGTAGAGGCTAATCCTTGAGAAACCAAGTGCCTGTGCTCCCCAGGGTGATCATCAGCTTGAGCTTCAAAGGAAAGATTGACACCCAGCACCTGAAGCACCTGTACTAACAAGTAAACAGGAGTTACTTGCTTCTGTATTCACTGTTGTATTCTACTTTTGAAGGAAAGAAGAGTTAGTTGGGTGGCCTGTTTGGACACTCCTCCCCAGAGCTGGGCTGCAATGCAGGTGGGGTTAATGTGGGTGGTAACTTCACTGACCCAGAGCATCCTCACTTGTCTCAGTCCTGCAGACTCTCAAGGTGCAGCTACACCTGGCGCAACAAGCGAGGCATCCTAAAACCGAATGTTTTGTTTTTCTGTCTCTGTCTTATTTTGCCAAGGTTTGGCCTCCTGACTTCTAGACTGACAGCTGCCGCAGGCTCATTCAGGTTACTAAGGGAGGCAGAAATTCCTGCTGAAGTCTTAGCTTCCCATTTGCTGCTGATGTCTGAACTCTGAAGCAGTGTTCAATTAAGATAACGGACTAGCTGGGCAGGGACCATGGCTGCCTTCATGTTGACGCAATGCCAAGCAGGCTGTAAGCTTCCAAATAAAAAGTAATTAATGGTAAAGCAGACTCCTGCAATCCTGCAGAGTCTCTTCTATTTCTGTTACTTAGGCTTTTAAAGGCAACAGGATCACAGTGGCCTGACTTTCTTCTCTGGCCAAAAAAAGGAAGAGCACTTAATCTACTGACCTCGCATTTATCTTCTGCCCTTCATTAGCGCCATCTGTCTCCTGCTGCCTGTTGAAAGGTGACTGTGCCTGTCCACATTGCTGGGACAATACAAACATTGCTCAATTACAGCAATGCTCTAAATGCAATTACTCAATTGCGATGTTAATTGAATTATTTGAGTTTAATTATTCTGTTAGGAATTCTGTCAGTACAGCCTAAGTTGCTCGCTTTCTCTGGGCTAGCAGCACAACACAGCATCTGGCCACAAAGGGAAGGACTGATTTTACTCAGACCCAAACAGCCTTAATTAGGCTGAGGAAAGTCTGGCACCCTTGAGAAACAGTGCTCTCAAGTTCAGGGACAGGTGTTGAGGCTGCAGGCACCTTCTTCTCTTCAGTCAATGAGTTTCCAGGCACAAAAACACTTGCAAGCGGGGAATGGGTTGTGTGCAGAAAAGATTTCATGGGAGAACTAGCATCAAACATACTTGAGAGGTTTGTGAATGAAGGAATCCATCCTAAGATGTACTTGGCAGAAACCAAAAAGACCAGGTGCACAACATGAGGCTGTGGTTAGACTACACATAGCCAGTGAGAGAGTTGCTAAGGTCTGCTCACAGGCCATGCAGGGAATGAGACAGGGCTGCAGAGCAAAGCTTACCTGCTCCTGTGGTAAATTCACCTGGGCAAACTGAAAAATAGAATCACCAGTTTGGAAGAGACCTGCTGTATCATCGAGTCCAACCATTCCTGTCAAACACTAAACCATGCTGTTTGGGTTTGTTCTTGATTAATTTCTAGCAGAAGTAGGATGAAAAGAACTAGGATTAGGAAGACCTATGTGCCCTTAACTCCCTTTGAAATTCTGAAGTTGTATGCATGCAATACTGGAAACTGCTTTCCTGTCTCCCTGAGGCAAGGGCAGCTGTCCAGGGAAGCCTGGGTCTGCTGTCCTAATGTTCTGCTGCTACTGCTTTTTCCTCACTCTCAACATCATCAGGAGCCCTTGTATCTTAACTTGTGGGGCACACTATTATTAGGGAAGGCACTTAAATCTTTCACTCCCTTCAATTACATGAGCTCCCTTGATGCAAGACCTGCAGCACCAGTTTAAAGCTATGCCAAGCAAACTGAAAATGGCCCTACCTATCGCAGTAGGAGATTTTTACCCACAGCCTCTTCTTCTGTTAGCAGAACTCAAGCTGTAATTCATCTCTTCTGTGGCAGCCCAGGACTCTGACTGCCATAGAGAGCCCTGGGCTTTGTACTTGGTGTCTATGCTGCACTTTGTAAATGTCTTCACTTAATATCTACACTGTGTTAAAACCTCTGTCCTTGCAGCTATGAAAACTGTAGCTGCCAAGATTTGCAAGCTGAGGTATCCCCCTTCCAAGAGGCAGCAGCATGCAAGGCATCTCCAAGAGGAGAGAGGTGGGTTTCTTGGTGTCATGCACTTTCCCTTCTGGGACAGCATCCCTCACACTCTGGAACACTGTTGGTTCCAGGTTGCTGAGGTAGCACTTATTGGAGGGAGGGAAATATTTAAATTAGACATTAGGAAGAAATTCTTCACGATTAGAGCAATGAGGCGCTGGCACAAGTTGCCCAGGGAAGCTCCATCCCTGGAGGTGTTCTAAGCCAGGTTGGATGAGACCTTGAGCAGCCTGGTCTGTGGGAGGTGACCCCAGGCAGAAGGGTTGGAACTGGATGATCTCTAAGTTCCCTTCCAGCCCAAGCCATCCTATGATTTAATCCTTGGTGACTGGTGATCTCATTTTTCTGCTTGTTCCCCTGCACCCTTCCCTGTACCTGTCCTTTCCCACTCATCTGTCTGCCCCAGTGTGTGTGCTGCACAGTAGGTTTTATGGACTCATCAGGTGTAGGAGAGGAGGGCACTGGCCTTGATGCAAAGCTGAGGCTGAGCAGCTGTGCTGGACCAGGAGGCTGCAATATCAAGGGAGGTGGTTCCATGTGGCTCTTGGAGACATGATGAATGCTGTACGCAGCCAAAGCTTCACAGAGCAGAGTGTAATTACAGCTCCCAGCTCTCTGCCAGGATGCTGATGGGTAGCAGTTCCATGCTTGCACCCTAATAATGTGGCAGAGGGGTTATCGTGTATCACAGCACTGTAGGATGGGACTGGTGGGGCAGTGCTGGAGCAGCAGCTCTAGAGGTGGTGTACAGAGGAGCACAGCTGTCCTGCCTTCGTCCCCTGGGATGGGATTGAAGACCTGCCTCTAGATCTTCTTAGGCTCTGTGGGGAGCTGGCTGAAGATCTGAGGCCAGGAAACCAGCTCTCCTGATAGATGCATGATCCAACCCTCCATCTTCCACCTCAAACAAGTGGAGAAGTTATGCCAAGAGAAAAGGATGACCCTTTCTGGGAAAGGCTGGGAGCAGGACTTTATAGAGAACACCTGCATGGAATTGAAAAAATAGCTCCTAAAAAGCCTCAGAAGCTGGGTGATCCTAACAGCTGCTCCTGATTTCTTGGGCATCGCATCTCCCTCATGGAGCACTTGGCAGCTTGCTGCTTAAGATGCATTCAGCCCGTTGCATGGCACTGTTTATTTGAATTTCTCAGGCAGTTTTCTGTGTTAGTTTCCATATTCTCCAGTATTACACTTTAGAGGTGTTACTCCATTAGCATCATCTTCAAAGCTCTGCCTTTTTCCAGTTTAACAAGGAATTGGATTTCCATGCCTGCAGTATCTTAGCGTCTCTCCCCTCTGTTCCTGCTCTGTTTTCTTGCCTGCTTTCCAGGATGTCTCTGCCGTTCTGGCAGAGCCTCCTTGTTCCTTGTCTGTCAGATCAGGTCTGTGAAGCTCAATCTTGTAGAGCTACTTTGTTGCCAGTGGATGCACCAAGTCACCGACTGGGGCTTTTCACAAGAACCTACAGCAGTCTCCTGGCTTGCTGACTGCTCCTGTTGCAAAAAGGAACGGATTTACGGAGACAGCAGTAGCCTAGCCCTGGGGTGCTTTTATCCATTACCCTCCTTTGCCTCAGGCTCCCTGGGGAGCTCTGACCCCTGAAAGTTCCGCCTCCCATTTGAAATGGATGGAGCTGGGAGGGGACTCTGAGCATCACCAGGGACCTGATCTGAGCAAGGGCCACTGCAGCAGCACACCTGGCACGGGGCTGGAGTTTGTGGACATACACTCTCCTCCAGCAGGCATGAACACAGGCTCTTGGGGAGTGAGCAGGAGCTGCCTCTTGTTCCCTGCTAGTGCTGGTGCCTGTGCTGGGGCAGGTTTGCTGTAAATCCATACCCGTTTACGTCACAGGCAGTCAGAACCAAACCCTTAGAGGGTATTGGAAAGCAGCCTTCAGATGCGTAATTTTGTTCTTTTGACTCTAACACCTCGTTTAATATTTCACAACCTTGGTGATACATTACTGTGCCAGAGACTCCCACAAAGGCCAGCTGGAGTTTCAGTGACATTTACATTATTAGGCTGGGGTTCCAGAGCTTGCGTTTGGCGAGGTGAACAAGACTCTTCCTTAGTTACTAGCTGGAAATAAGACATTAGCAAATGCTTTTGGCACTGGCTTTTAACACTGATCCAGCTGATGGTTATGGATGGTAGAGAGGAGTCAGGACAACTGCTGCTTTTGGAAACCTTGCCTTAGGTTTTCTTTAAGTGGAAAGTCTGGATGGTGAAACCATCAAGAAACATGTTGGGCCCTTAATAAATATAATCTTGAGTCAGAAGCTGTTCCCCAGTGCTCCTGTTTTGGACTACTTCCAGATCCTCTAAAGACACGGTTTTAAATTATTGCCCCTCAGTTTGGAAATATTGGCTCTTCTCTTGTATCAAATAATACCTAATGTCACTGTTGCTGAAAGCAAGTAGGATAAAATTGCCTGCCTTATTTTTCCCAGTGTGTTGGCTTTATGCATTTGGCAGCATGTGGACTCTAATTTATCTTACTTTCTTCTCCTGGACAGGTACTTAGTTTTGCTGATGTCAGGGTATGGCTTTCCTGTGGGGAGGGAAGAGGAGGTAAATGTAGCTGAGAACATGGGGAAAGGGAGTGCAAAGTCCCACCACAGCGGGGAGGAATGCTCTAGGCTACTGCATGCATCTGGGATTTGCTATATCTGCCTCCAGCTCCTGCCTTGGTTGAGTTTTGCCTGAGCAAGCTGCTCTGTTCAAGCTACACATGCACTCCGAGACCCCAATCCCAGTCACAAACCAGTTCTAAATTCTCAAAAGGATAGAGATGCCCACAGAGGTACCTACCTGTTATCCAAGCTTCATGGTTATCTGCCCTGGGTTTCAAATTGTTTCATCCTCTTTACGTATGTTGAGATGGGAGGGACTGAGGTGATGCTTATGTTTGAAAATCCTCATGGGCCTGAGATGAGCAGACATTCCTAACCTCTGAAGTAGCAAACCAATACCATGTGTGGTCAGAGCACCAAGGCAATGCTCCTTCCCCTGGAAAACCTAGAGGAAGGGACCAGGGCTGGAGTGAAAAAGTGCTGCTGGTTGGAGAGTGCTGCTTCCCGGTGGTGGTTGTGGTTGGATGCTGCAGAAGCCTCCCTAGATCCCTTCCTCCAGGCTTTGCCCATCAGCAGGTCACGGCTGCTGCTGGATGTGGGATACAGATCCCCAGCAGCATGCTCAGACTCCTGGCACACAACAGTCTCTCTGGAGCTGCTGCTGTTGGTGCCTGCTGGGAGTATCCCTGCTGCTGTAACTGCCTGTATGTGTGTTGTCTCTTTGCTGCTCTAGACTTCTTTGATCTTGCTTTTGAGGTTGTTTTTGTTTATTTCTTAAAATCCTGGAGCTGTGAAGCGGGGGCAACACTGCTGCTTTCTCCAGAAGATGCCTAGAGACCTCGGTTTTGTGAATATTGAGGTCCTGACATGCTTGGGGGCTGTACCCACTGCAGCCAATGACGTGTTTCTCACCCTGCATGAAGATGTCCTTACGTCAAAGCTGACTGCCTTTCAAGTAAAGGGCACCAGGTGCCCTGAAGAGGAGTTGCAGGGACAATTCCTCACTCAAGTACTTTTGGACCTGTGGGTAGGGTGGAAGGTCATCTTTCAATGAGCCTAACATTGCAGGCAAACAGGCTCCACTTGCACAGAGCTGTGGGACTCTTGCTGCTGCCAGTGAAACTCTGGCACGTGAAACACGTGCGCAGCATCCCCTGTGCTGGGAGCGCCTAACCAGAGCTGCGGCTCGCTGCTCATCGGAGCTTTCCTTACCCATTCAGACGCTGTCTCTTCCTGCTATCGCTGTAGATTATTTCTTTCATTTTCTTCAAGAGACCTCCTGCTGTCTCTTAAATCTTTTCAGTTCACCTCATTTAAATACTGCAGCCCACTCTAAACCCTGATAAGGCTGAGTGAGCACAGTGAAGTTCTTCAAGGAGTGCTTTTATGCTTTTCCTCGTGGCTGGGGATCTGAGGTGCTGGGACTTGTGAAGGGCAGGTGGGTGGCAGCTGGACAGTGTTGCTGCTCATTGGCCAGGGCCCTGCCACAGGTACTTGGGATAGCTGGAGAATGATCTCTTGGGGCACACGGATCCTTAGGAGGCTGCTGTGTTGTTCAGCTGGGGCTGATGTGAGCCTTTTTTACCCTTTGGGACAAAAATGGCTTTTCCTGGAAGGCGGATGTGGGGAAAAGCCTGCAGGTAAGGCTGCCAGCACTGGCCTTCTGATCTCCTTCCAGCTGCAGCATCTTCGTTTCTCCCCTCCTTCCATGTGGTTGCTCCTTGGGCTGGCTCACCATCGATTAAGCAAAGATATGGAGAGAAATCTGCCTCTTCAATTGGCACTTCTAGTGCAATTGCAGCTGGATAGTCTTTTGGACACCCAACTGCCAACGAATACTGGTTTTACAGTCGCAGCAGGGAGAGTGTAATCTCTATTCATTGCTCTATTATTCCTGTAAGTGCTTTGGGCTACAGTTGCCTTTAATTACAGGTTCTGCTAGGCTGGTTATGCCTCTTCCAGTGTATGGTTTGGAGGTCCTTGCTCCCAAACAGTGAAACCACTTACTATCACTTATCTTTTAAATCAGACCTTATATTTAGCTGGTACCTTCCATTCAGTCTGCTTCTCAGCACCTGCATGTACAAAAGCTGTGCAATCATGCTGTTCACAGAAGGATTTGAAAGCTATCCTCTAGCCCTGCTGTTGCAGCTGGGAAGCGGTGTCAAGAACACTGTGTCCTATAGCATTTTTCTTGCTGTTGAGCTCAGTTATGATGCTTCCTTTGCTTTGTGCATTGTGATAGAGAGAAAAAGTCCTCTGAGCATATACAAAGTCAATAAGACACATGTAGCCACCAAGCAGATGAAGGAACAGACAAGAGTCCCCCTTACATGTGAGTGTGAGATGGGCTCTGCATCTCTCTTTCACTGAGGGGCGAAAGGCAGAGCTCAGTGAGGGGAGAAAGTGTCTGCTCATGTTCTCAAAAAGCTGGAGAATTTTTCTGAAAATGAGTTCCATAAACCAGGAAATAGGATGGTTTTCCCTGTAATCATTATTTCTTGGCTTTAATGCCAACTGAAGGGAAGCAGGAGAGGCTTCAGCATGTCCCAGCCTGTTTCTCTTTACGCACAGCCTCAGGAACAGAAACTGCTGCAATGAGTTGTCTTTAGCAAATGCTGACTCCACCACTGAGAGCTGTGCTCTCACCAGCTCTCCAGAAACTGAGGCAGTGGACAGGGCAACGGTCCTTCCCCTTCATCCCCTCCTAATGACCATGGCTTTGGGATGGTTGTCTAGAGGGATAGTGGTTGGAGGCCAGTGCTTTAAAGCAAGACATTGCACTGTTGCCCCCAGTTGCTCTTTTGACCCTGAGTGGCCTGCATCTAGCAGAGAGGATGCTTTCCCATTAGCAAGTCTAGCCATGCTGTGGCATGTTGGAGGTTCTGGGTGACTGAAGCCATTTCACACCATTTTCCACGCAGCAGGAGTGGTTTGGGATGCAGCAGGAGAGCTTATTTCCAGAAGATGCTCTACAGCTGACTACCCAGTGTTGCTGGCTGGGTCTTTGGAGGACCATGTGCCATGCAGTCTGTTCTGTGCAGGATGAGATGCCAGCAAGAGGACAAAGAGCTCTCATCTAATTATTGGTGCTATATTTACACATGAGATAGGAGAAGCGAGCAAGAGATGCACACTGATGCTGGGAACTTGATGGCCTTAGGTGGGTGAATTGAGGATGGGGTGCTCCAATTAAGGCTTTTTTAAAACTTTGCATGTAATTACTGTCCTATCCCTTACCTGCTGGGGAGGCTGCAGTGCTTTCCATGGCTGGAGGCAGCTGTGGGGGAGCAGGGCTTTGTGTCCCTGGGCAGACAGTGCCAGTCAGCAGCAGGGGACAGTCTGTCCCACCACAGAGGTTTATAACACCCTTTAGGTGCTTGCTGTGCATGGAGCAGAACAATACACACCGTTCTCTTGACTGGGGGTTTCAAAATGCCATTAGGGGATCAGAGTGTGCTCCAGCCCTGCGTGCCTGGTGCTGGCAGCAGGCAGAGGAATGGAATAATTGTTTTCTTCCCGTGATCCAAAATGGTTTCGATGTCAGGCCATTCATTGCAGTAGCTGGAATACTAACACAATTCGTTTGAGCTGCAGCCCTGCAGATGGGTGGTTTTACTAATGGCTAATCTGGGATGATGAATGAGCTGGGGTGGAAGATGCTAGTGCTGAGTAAGGAGAAGGCATGAGAGGCAACAGGCTGGGACCCAGCAGGCACTGTCCCAAACGTCCTCTGGCCAGTGTGGGAGCTTGATGGGGGAGCAGTGGGCAGGCAGTTTGGGCACGTGTCCATGTCCTGGTGCTCTCTGCTTGGGGTGGTCACATAAAACCATAGAATGGTTTGAGTTGGAAGGGACCTGAAAGATCATCTAAACATGTGAGCTAACATCAAAATTGAGCCACCTGATTTTTCCCAGGTCTGAGCTACAGATTAACAGAGAGGTGACAAGTTTTCTTTCCATCCCTCTTGCAGCCCTTCTTAAAAAAATGAATTCATTTCTTTTTCATTTATTTATTTTTAATTAAGTGCCCTTGGTTTGCCATCATCCTCAAGTAAATGAAAGGCAAAGCTGAATGTGAAAGAGAGCAGAAAGAAACAAGATTAGTGATCCCAGGGGAGAGCAGTTGTGCCGATTAGTAGCAGGCAGGGGTTGGAGTGCTCCCCAGCACACCAGCCCAAGTTTCCTGTGGATCTAGTGACTGATACTGCTTCCCCAAGCTGAAGCATGTCACTGTGTTTCAGAAGCATTGCTTATTTTCACTGGGCTGAGCAGGGGGAGAGGTGGTAACCACAGTCCCCCCACCCTGCTTCAAGGGAGAGGAAGGAAATGCCCACTGAGGAAGATTTGAGTGTGTCCCAACCCCAAACCATGACTTGTGCTGAGGATTCACTTCATGGCAAGACTAGTGGCTTGGGAAGGAGGACTTCTGGGAGGAGAAACAGGACTTCTGTGGTTCAATCTGCATAGAGGGGACCACACTGGGCTCTCACAAGAGCACCTTTCCACACATAAAGCAGCTTCTCCACCTGCATGCATGTGAACAGGTTGACTTTAAGTGCTTACAAATCAAGAAGGAGCCTCTCTAAGTTATCAATCACCTACTGATTACTCCAGCACTTGGTATTCAGCCTGTAAATAAGATTACAGGATAAATCTAAAAAGGAAGCAGATAGATGATAAGATTCTGCTCATTTACAATAAGCTCAAACTTCTCTTCCTCCACCCCCTCTCCAGCTTTATTACAAAGTCCAATAAAATACCCCGGGGATGAGAAGGAAGAGAGAGGAGCAATTCAAAGGGAACATCAAAAGGCACCTCTATCCATTTTAGCTTGTCAAGTAACAAGCACAGAGATGCTCCCGGCCAAACTGCTCTGAGTGCTGCAGCCCTGTACCGTCCCTGCTGCCCCCGTCAGCTCTGCTCAGCCCAAGGCTTCACCTCCTCCATGCATTTTTGCAGGATCTCAGATAAGTGGAGATCGATGCAACATTCTGTTCTTACTGATTTCAACCCATCTTTGCAACAGAGGGAAAAACCACAGATACTTTGCAGCTAAAAATAATGTATTCCTCTTCTTTCTCCGTGCTGCTGCAGTTCTCTGCTTTCAGGTCCTAGCAGTGCCAAGTGCCCTGATCTTCCAAGACAAGCCGAAGGATGCTGTGGTTTGATGGCAGGTCAGTTAAGATCTGTGCACGCCTCTGCCAGCCCTGGAGGCATCAAGTGGCTGAAGTAAGCCTCAGCTCCTGGAGCCATGGGAATTATTAAGAATATTTAAATCGGGAAGAAACATAGTGTCTTCTGTTGGACAGGCACGGATGTTTTCTCCCAGCTCCAAGGGCAGGAATAGTGTTTTCCCTCCACTGAACAGCAGCCAGGATATCACCACAGAGAGCTGTGCAGGCACTATCCAAAAACTGAGGATCCTCTGGACCTTCTTTATGGCTGCCACTGCTTCAAGGGAAGGAGCAACCCCTAGTTTTGTGTTAATGTAGGACCAACCTGGTACCGTCCTGCTTCGGGTGCTCCAGGTGCATAGTTCAAGAGTGGATTTCTTTTACAAAAGGATGGGTTGCTCCCATCTTTGGGAGGTTGCAAGGAGACTTGAGAACACTTGGTCTGAATTTTGCTTTTTCCCCACAAACCTCTGTGGTGATCCACCCTTGGGCGGAATTGTGTCAAGCTATTATCCTTCAGTGCCATGTCAGGGAAAGCTGTAACCCCTATCCTAGTCCTCCTTTGGGAAGTTTTGGACCTCACAGTGCTTGTGCCCTTGCTTTGGCAGTGAGGTACCTGCGCTTGGCCTCTGCTGGGGTTTCACGCCATGTGCCAGAGGAGACACCGAACAAGGAGTGTGTTTGTGGTGAGCAGTGGTCCTTCAAGAATCAGGCTTTTAAATGTAACAGGATTGACTTGAAAACCCTAATTCATTAATTTTTAAATAGTAGCTCTTGAATTCTTATCCTCTGCTTCTAGGTGTGTATCTCCAAGCCTCTCTGGGCCTTTATGAGATCTTGAAATGTAATCCTCAAAGAATACATTAAAAAATTTGGTTCCTCGTGCAGTCCTATGATTTTTGGAGGCTGGAATCTGAAGGAAAAAACAAATACTGAGAGACACGTGGTGAGAACAGGCAGCATTTTATGCTGGTGGAATTGGGACATAAGGAGCTCTGTGTCGATCCCTCTGCAGCAAGGATGGCTTGTGCCAGCCCAGGGCATTTATAATGCTCATTGGAAGAGCATGATCCTGAGCAGTTTTGTTGCAGGAAGAGGCACGGTTGCAGTGCTAGGGTTGGTGAAGGGTTGCTGCTGTGTGGGAATGGGACTGGAGGTTAGGGGGGCCCTGCAAAGGGATCTGAACAGGCTGGACTGATGGGCTGAGTCCAATGGAATGAGGTTTAACAAGGCCAAATGCTGGGTCCTGCACTTGGGGCACAACAACCCTGAGCAGCTACAGACTAGAGGTCTGTCTAGAAAGCTGCCAGGAGGAGAGGGACCTGGGGGTGTTGGTTGACAGTGACTGAACACGAGCCAGCAGCGTGCCCAGGTGGCCAAGAAGGCCAGTGGCATCTTGGCTTGGATCAGAAATGGCGTGACCAGCAGGTCCAGGGAGGTTCTTCTTCCTCTGTACTCAGCACTGGTGAGACCGCTCCTCGAATCCTGTGTTCAGTTCTGGGCCCCTCACCACAAGAAGGATGTTGAGGCTCTGGAGTGAGTCCAGAGAGGAGCAACGAAACTGGTGAAGGGGCTGGAGAACAGGCCTTATGAG
>WAAB01018182.1:33499-88120 GCA_013389865.1 Piaya cayana
CTTTCAGGGTTGCCACCTTATTGCCTGCCCTGGCAAGGCAAAGCCAGCCTCAGCAGCCTCTGCACTCTAGTCTTGACCTCGGTGTGTTAGAGGCCACCACAAGCCCTGAGACATCAGGTTTGGAGTCCTCTCCACTTTCAGGATCTGTTATCAGACCGTGGTGCGCACGTACACCCTTGCTTGGGACCTGCAGTGGTGCCAGTAACATGCTTCCTGCCAACCCAGTAATTCCCACCATGTAAACTGATGGACTTTGTGCTTTCACAGCCTTTGAGTAGTTGCTGATGTTCCCCCTTTTCCCCTGTGAAGAGGAGGTAAAAGTCTACACTTTCTTCAGAGCAAGGACTTCTGCTGGTGATGCAGACTCGGAGTGTCTGTGGAGTCCTGAGTGGGGCAAGGAAAAAGATAAAGTGTCTGAAGTCTGTACAGCTGCCAAGTGAATTTCCAGAGGGGTTTGTGCCTCCTGGGGAAAATTCAAAGGCACCTACAAAGCTTCTCACATGCAGTTCCTGGCTGCCAAGGGATAGGGCAGCCCCTGAGGCATGGAATCATTGGCATGAAGCTTCCAGATATTTTCAAGCCCAGAGGATGATCCCTTCTCACTTCATGCATTTTCAAGCCCCTGGCTTCATCCAGCTTCTGGGGAACCTATAGGTTTTCAGCAGTCTGCCTGCCACCTGAGGAATATCTGTCACACTTCATAGCTCTGCTGCTGCTGGGCTGGAGCAAGTGCGGAGGAAAACCTGCAGTCACATCTCCCCAGTGAAAGAAGTCCTCTCCAGCCTTCAAAAGGCATGAACTGTTCACAAGAATTCACACCCATACCGAGAAAAAAGTGACACCTTTTATCCCAAAAGGTGAAAAGACAGGCAAAAGTTATAAACAACTCCAAAGAAGACTGCTGAAAATAGAAATACATGTGTAAACATGGATTCCTTTCTGCAGTGCATGCCTGAAATGCAGATACCTACTGCTGGCCCTGCTGTGCTGGAGCCTGGGAAATGGCCCAGGAAAATATACCAGTGCTGGGGATGGCAGCATTCTCAGCCCATAGTGGGAGTCCCTGTGCCAATGGTGGAGAGCACTTGAGTGAGGAGCAGAGAGGTGAAAGCCCAGGAACACTCATGAACCCTGTTCTAGAGCTGATTGTTTGAGCTCTAGTCTCTCCCGAGGTCTGCCAGAACTAGTGTCCTTCCCCATTCTCAGCAAAGGGACCTTCCTGGTGGTGTTACTCCTCTGGGAATGCAGTTATAGTACTCCTGGAATAGACAAAGGCTGCTTCTGACCTGAGATGCATCCTTCCTTTCAGCCTGCTGACTTGTCAAATACCCTTTGATTCATACTTGCAGAGAGTGCCCAGGACCAGAGGCTCATTGTAGGTACCAGACCCACACATTCTGCTGCCACCAGCACTCCCATCCCTGCACTGTGGATGCATTTGTAATATATGCAGGGAAGTGGGGCACGAACACGCGCCAAGACTGGGAATGTCAATATCTGAATGCCTTCAGTTCCTTCCTCCCAATAAATCACTGCATGACTCTATTGTGCTTGCCCTAGGTATGTGCCAGCTTAATATGGAAAATGAGTGTGGAGGATTTATTACTGTTGATCCTTGATCTTTCATTTTTTATATTAAAACATGTTTAATTCATTGCAACATAGATTAAAAGAAGGAAGACCATGGGCAGCCTTTGGTTTTCCTGGGCAGGGTTTGGTTGCCAGGGCTGCAGTGGTGCTGCCTACGTCAGGAGCTGGACCGTGCTGGCTCCTGCACCCTCCCATTCTGCCTCCGAGTCCAGGTCGGGCTGAGTTGTATTTGATTTCACTTCTACGCTTCCTCTGGCTGTGGATTTGTGGTTGTTTAGGCACCCACACTAGAGAGATGGTGTTGTATATGTGTTGTTTTCCCTGGACAGGCAGGTAGCAGCAGAGCTTATAACCCTGTTAGATGCAACAGGAATGAGAGGTTTCTGAGGTTTTAAGCTTTCCTAAATAAACAGCCCTCTCTGTCAGTATGAATCAGCTCCTGCTTTTAGAAAATGTGGGGTTTTTATGCTACAAGAGCCTTTGGCCTTCAATGCCCAGTTTGCATTAAATCTTCAACTATCACAAAAGCATTTCTTATACAGCCTGGGAGCGTGCTGTAGAGCGGAAACCTCTTTTGCTTATTTTTGCTTTTAAAGACAGCAGCGCAGTATGGTTTCTGCAGGGCCATGGCACCCTGGCCATTAATGCAGGGCCTCAGCAGGCACAGGGGCCAAAATAGCAGACCCCCTTGCCTGCAGCTACATTGGAGATATGCAGGAGCATCAGTATCCTCCTTGAAAGCAAAGACACCTGGACCGGCAATACACGTGCATCCCATCCCAGCATCTCCTGGGACTGCTGCAGCCCTCAGCCACAGGGTCCCAAGGGGATATATGGGGCAAGAGAGGGAGCAGGGTGGGTCCAGAGATGTTAAGACATAAACAGGCAAGTTACTGCCACGCTTATGTTTTCTCTAAGACAGGGTAGCGCAGGACAGATGGGGAAGGTAAAACTGAGGCAAGGGAGCCCCAGGCAGGAAGGCTCCCTGGCTACACCTGTCCCAGAGCAGCACTGCCCCGCACCATGCAACCTTCGTGCACCTGCATATTCTATGACCGTGCCAAGCTGGGCACCAGGGCAGAGCCAGGTATACGCTCGGAGCATCTGCTCCTCTGGTGTTACAGGAGTGATCCACATTGGCTCTATCCATCCATCTAAGTGCTTTTCCCATTTCTCCTGAAGTGAAGGTGCTGAGTACATCCCCTGGTTGCAACTCAGGCACATGAGAATTGCGGCTCATGTGGAGTGAGGCAGCCAGGAGGCAGCAGCTGTACTGAATAGTTCTTTACTCCCAGGAGCCTAGTGTCCCCCTCCCATGAATGGACCATGCACCATGTCACTATAGCCTAGGGACAAGAAGGGGATGTCCCCTCTGGCTGCCTATCACAGAATCACCAGGTTGGAAAAGACCCACTGGATCATCAAGTCCAACCATTCCTATTAATATGTCCCCTGTCTCTGGTTGAAGGAGGAAGGAGATTCTGCACTCCCTGCATCACCAACCCGTCTCCAACCCCATGGTATCAGATCACCCCCCTACTGGCAATGCCAATGCACGTGTGATGGGAGCAGTACTGGTCCAGCCACAGGGCTGGGAAGGGCAAGAAAGTAGAAGACTAAAGCACAGAAAACCCGCACTGAGCCCTTGCCTGCAACTGCGCTGGCATGATGGATGACATGGGATGTGAGCCAGAGGTGTAAGGTGGGAAGCGTGTTGAGCCCTGGACCTTCTTCAAGGGAAACCTGCTGCTTAGGCACCACGCTGTCCCACAGCAGGGACAGGGACGGGGAGGTGGCAGTGCCTCACATCACCATGGCAACCCCTCTATCCTTCATCTCAAGGATGAGCTTTGGCAAATCAATAACCCTGGCCGGAACAGTGTCAGGCTGAGACAGGTTGGGCTGGGAGCCTCCTGTGGAGTTGTGGACAGGGGTGTCTCTACCCTCTGAGCAGCAATTTGCTAATCCACTGGGGAGCAGTTTTGCCCTGGTCCCAGCTGTCTGAGCCAGAGGGGCAGTTTCTGCAGCCACAGCAGCCCAGCCCTGACAGGGGCATCAGTGTTTTACTGCACCTATATTCCTTCCTTGACTTTAAAGTTTTCCTCCTGAGGAGGCTACCAGTGGAGCCTTGGTTAGTGCACAGTAATTGAGAGATTGCGTCATACTGAACAGACAGGGAGCTGGCATCCCCTGCACTAATTGATTAGGAAAATGCTCTTACATTTCTAACGCTGCAGAGGTTTGGGCCAAGAAGCTCCTCAGAGGAAATCAGCAGCCTCGTGATGCTCTCGCAAAAGACAGAGTTCCAGCCCAGGCGGGCAGTCCCCAGCGAGATGCTTTCCCCTTCTCATGCTGTGTTGTGACACGCGTGTGCCTGCCTTGCAGTTCCTGCTTGTGATTCGGTGCCTCTTTGCACCTCTGCTCTACCACCTCATCGTCAACATCCCATATGGGACCAGATCACGGGTGGGAAAGTGGGGCCACCCAGCTTTATCCCTGCCTTTTCTGAAGCCACATATTCTTTTCCACTGCCTGGAAAAGCAGGCTTCCAAACAATGGCCTGCTCTGAGCCTACAAGTGACGAGTCTGGGTGTGCTTGGCATGGGACAGCAGCCTCCACCCCCACTGGTGTCTGCCAAGAGCTGCCCCTCAGTCCTAGCTGCACCATAGGACCATTTAAAACACAGATGGACATACCAGCAGCAGGCGAAGTCTGTAGTCACTCTGCTGCTGAGCTCACTGTCCCTTGCTCAGGGCCAGACCCCTTTCCTGAGGGTGCTAGCAAGACTCTTCGCTACCGTTGCCCTCCCCTTCCCTGCCTTCACCTTGGACACCACTTACAGCCTTCCCCCAGCGCTTATGTTTATTTGGGTTTGATTTGTGCTGTGGCAGAAAAGCCATTAAGACAGTCTTGTTAGTACAGAAGGAAAGAGGTCTGCTGTGTGCTCATGGTCACTTTAGTAAGCCAGGATGAGGGCAGTAAATAACATTTCACTCTATTACAATGATTGGAAAGTCTCAAATGAGAGCAGTGGGGCGGCAGAGCTGTGGAGAAGGTGTCCTCCAAGGGGCAATTGTCGAGTAGCAATCTGCCAGCATGGCACTTTGCTCCCTATTTATCTTTCTCCCCAGCCATGGGATCGTTTCAAGCTTCTCGTGCTGCCTAGGGTATCTGGCGTGGCCACAGGTGCCCCTGGGGTCATCCTGTGGGACAGGGCAGGGTGGAGATCTGCTCCAGCAGCAGAGGTCTGGCGTTTGGCTGGGTTATGCACAGCAGATCTGCTTCCCAGGGATCATGAAGCAATGTAAAACATGGGAAGTATCCATCCTGGCATGTGTGTGTCCCTAGCTGGGATGCAGAGGGTGGTGGAAGTCTCTATGTCTGCTATCTCCCTTCGTGACCTCAGTACCTGTGTGTGCTGGCTTCATCCATGGTGCAAGAGCAGCTCAGCTTTCCTCCCTTCACTAAGTGTTGCAAGACTTAATTCATTAGCATTAACGAGTAGTGCCTGGCCCTGCTGCAGAGATTGCAGTGCACAGCTCAGCTGAAGGTGTCTCCAGCCCCAAGGAGCTGCTCAATGGAGAGGATAAGCTGCCAGCGCCAGGTGCTTATATGGCTCAGTTTCCCCTACTGCTGAGTTACAACCAGGCTTAGTCACAAAACAGGCTGTAAAATGGCTGTTTAGAGTTGATACAGTCCCCAGTCCATTACAGTGTGCCTGAGCAGCTCCAGAGCCTCAGGTTAGACTGGCAGTGAGGGCTGATCTCTGCCCACTCCCATAATGCTAGGAAAGGAGTAAAGCACACCCAAACCCTGGCAGTCCTTAATTCATCACTCTCAAGGGCAGTGCCAGGTGCCTAAAATTAGGCTCCCACCTCCTAATTTAGGTATTTCAATAAATACACTGATTTGCTTCTTCATTTCTCCTCCCTAGCACTGCTCAGCACCAAGAGGTTTACAGGAGGCGCTCTGTTCTTGAGTGTGTTAGAGCTATACAGTACCACTAGGTGTAAGAAGCCAAAATCTTCCTGTATCCTTGATTTACAATGTATAGAAGTTAGGGACTGGAAAAAGAAGAGCTGCAGCCTTTGTTCCATCCTGGAAGGGAGAGTCCATCTGGTGCTGCAGGAGCCCGGTGGCTGGTAAGAGACTGCTCCAGCAGCTATTGATTAGCATTATAATTAAGCAGCCTGGTTCCAGGCCTCAGCATCCCCAGGGATGCTGATACCCCGATGTACCACCCCTGTAACATCTCCCTGCTGCACATGGCCTCCCCAGCCTCTCAGAGGAGGAACCAGAGTGGTTTCACCCTTTTCCACCCTATGGTAAGTAAACAATGCAGTCAGAAATGTGTTGGACACAGTCAACAGCATGGAGACATAGCTGCGACCATAACCCTGGATAAAGAGAGCCACAGGCGCAAAGCGATGCCACCCTGGTCCTTGCTCGGGGGTGCTCACTGCACCGGTATCCACTGCTCCCTCCCTGTGCCTGGAGAGGTGGGAGATCTCCCAGCATGAGGATGTGGCTGGAGTGATCTGCCTGTGCACATTTTGTAGTGCACGTGTCCCATTATGAAAAAAAAATCAGATATCCTAGGAGCTAAAAATAACACCAGGCAGCAGAGTTTGGCCAGGAGACGGTAAGGGAATGTGGGGGCGTGGAGCAGAAGGTGTAATTTCACTGCCGGCTCCTCCAGCAATAGGATGTGGGGAGAAAGGTAATGAATCAAGCCTGCTGTCGCAGAGGTAAATTGCTGCTGAATGAGCAGTGTTTGTGCCGTGGTAATTCAGCTCCACGCTGCATCTCTCCTTGTGTGACTTGCAGCGGGTTTGGGGGGCTGGGTGGGGAGCGCAGCCAGGTGTCGGGGTGCCTTGGGGCTGTGCTGGGGTGCAGCGAGGAAGGGGCAGAGCTGCCCGGCTGCCGGAGACTGCACGCTGCCTGGATGCCTCCCAGCACACCCCGTGGTGTTGAGGTGCTGGGGGAGCAGCATCTTGGTGAGATGAGGTGTGAGCTGTAGGGCCCCGTAACCTAGTAGTGATGGGTCTGCTTTCGAGTATGGCAACCTCTGGTGCTAAATGGAAGAGTGAGTGCAAACACAGATGCTAATTACCACAGCTCCTCCAGAGCCAGCTCTGCCTGCTCTCCCCAAGCTGTCAGATGCTCTCTAGCAAATGCCTCCATCTCCTTTCCATGGCCAAATCGGAGCTATTTATTCTCTCCTCGAGATCCAGCTGCTTCTGTTTTACCACTAGTTGAGCAGCAGGGAGAAAGCAGGAGGCAAAAGGAGGGGAGAAGCCCCTGTAGCTCCTTGCAGCAGGATGGGTAGCGCCATGAGGTCCAAATCCCACATGACATGGAGGGGACAGAGGCCACAGACCCTCCCTGTCAAGGGAGCACCTTGTCCTCAGTGAGCCTTGCTGGGGGGAATCCAGTCCCTGTCAGTGGCACAGGCAAAGGAAATTGTTCTTCAATATAATTTAAAGCCTTGCCCTTCAGGTCTTGCATCCCAGCATGGGTGGGACCACCTAGCAAATCCCTGATAAACCCAGCAGGTTCCTACCACAGCCTAGAAGGAAAAAAAAAAAAAAGTGTCATGGCAACAGGTCCAGTTAGCAAAGGTGTTTAGCTTACCGGCACTGCTCCCCATTGCCACTGGCTTTTGAAAGGGGCTGGACAAGATGATTGGCAGCACCAGCAGCTTTGTGCAGATGGACCAATATAGTCAGGTGCAGAGCTGGAGAGCTGCCGTGTCCTCGGCCAGGTCTGGCATTTCTCTGCTTTTTAATTGCTGCTGCAGGTGGGAGCAGACAGCCAGTATCTGTCACCTGTCTTACACCCAGCCTGATCCTGCTCAGGCCTCCTGGGAGAGCAGCATCTGTGGCAGCACCACTGAGGTGCCGTTCTCAGGGTGCTGCATCCCTGCAGGGACTGGGCTTGGAGCCCCAGCTGAGCAGCTTTTTCTGCCCCGGGGGTTTGGGTTGTGATCAGATCAGAGACTTCGAGTGTCCACTCTCAAATAAAAATCATAGAATCACCATGTTGGAAGAGACCCACCAGGTCTTCGAGTCAAAAAATAAGTTTCACTTCAGGCTGATTTCTTCAAGGGATGCTGATTTTAAATCTCAGAGACTAACCTGTAGGGGAATGGCCTTCTTTGATACCTTTCAAACCCCTGTCTTTCTACTTTTTCATTTGACCCAGACATACGTGACTGCAGCATCACTGGTACAGAGCATCTCTGTCCTGGGAGGAATGTGAGATGAAAATCCAGGGCTGTCTCTATCTGTCTGGACCAGAAAGGCTCCCTAGCACACCTATAGCAATAGCACCAAGGTAACAACTACTGCATAGACCCAGCCCAAAACCTCCACCTGGCTGTGATGGCCAGAAGTGAGTGTCCGTTGCCTTGCAAACAAAGTTGTTCTTCAGTTGCACATAAAGGCAGCCTCATGGCATCTGTGTGGCTGTGCCTCCCCACAAGGAACAACATGAGGCCAGATATAGCTCCTGGGACAGGAGTCAGGCCCCAGCTGGACTGCAGTCCTGCCAAACAGGAAAAAACCTCTTCCCAGGTAAAATCCCCCGTCTTATGCTGAAAACATTGGGCTTTGCCTCCAGTGAGATCCTACAGGTATGCAGACTTGCAGCCATCTAGCTAAATTGCTGTGTGCAGAACACTCTTTTTACCAGTCAGAAGGGTTGTTTTGCAGTAATTGGAATGCATTCCTAATTGCATGTTTAATTGAGGCCTTTTAGGACTGAAGAGGAAGAGGCTGGGCTGAGGAACGTGTTGTGGAAGATGAGCTTTGGGCATGCAGAGAGATGAACATGGGAGAGGCAGGAAAACAATGACCTGGAGGGTGGTAGTCCCTGTGCCATGGTTGCTGTTTGTCTTGCCTCCCCAGGCCTGTACTGCCATCTTAATCCTTGGAGTGAAGCAGATGCTGCTACTGAACATCCCCATGACTCCTCATGAGCCACTATGCCACCCTTGCGGGTCCCTTCAGCCTGGCTCTGCATGTGCCTCGGGTTCCCTGGCTGCGAAAGCAGTGGAGTGGGTGGCTTGAAAACTTCATATCCTTGCTGCCTGTCAGTGACCCTGGGCAAAGAGAAGGGGAAGGAAGAAGCTTCCTTACAGCTGCAGCTTTGAAAGTGTCAGTTCTCGGCTGCCTGGGGCTTGCTGCTCTCCTCAGCATCCCATGCAGAGGAGCATCTGAAATAATTGCAGGCACTAGCGTGACCTGACCACTTGTGAGGAGCCCTTTGGTAAGGGCAATGATTTCCCCCTGCTCCCAGCCCTGCTCTCTTGTGCTGCTGCTCTTCTCTCAGCTGGTGAGCCTGTTGCTTATATAAACTGCTCGCTCTCAAGCACTGATAGAGTTGTTTGCTTCCCACCCCACTGGGCTCTGCAAGCTCATTTTATTTTTTCTAGGCTTAATGGGATGTTTACTCCACAACAGCCTTCCCTCAACACCCAGTAGGAGGGACTCTGAACCATCATCCCAACAACGCTTTGACATTCTCACTGAGCCGGGAGCAGATGAGAGCAAACTCCCTGCTTCAAGTCCCAGTGCTGCTGGGCTTGAATGCTACTCCCCAGACCCCATCAAGAGGGTTTGTGCCAACTGAGCCTATTTCTACCTGGGTTAAAAGCTCCTCATTTGGTTTGGAGTCTGAGGACTCTTTAGGCTTGAGCAGCTAGGGCTGCACGAGTCCTGCCCTGTCGTGACAGTGCAGTTATAACCAGGCGATAAGGATCTTGCTTGACAACTGTCAGGCTTGTTTCATGAGAACTGCCAAACAGCCATCAGGTAGTCGTGATTTCTCCTACTCGCTCTGGCTTGGAGCTAGGGACAGAGTAGGAGGGGGCTGCTCTGCTTTCCTGGAAGAAGAGAGAAAACCCAGGTATGCACAGATCCCTTTTTCAGCTGTCCCCCTTACACAAATATGACACTTGCTCTGCTCCACATCTTCCATCCTCATCTGATCCCCCCGTGTGCTGCTCCAGGGGCAGTGAGGGTTGTACCGGCAGGTGTTTTTCCAGCAGTAGTTGATACCACCAGCATCAGAGCCTGTGCACACCGGCTCCATGATCCCTCTGCCACACGCTGGTGTCACCATCCCTTACCCAAGCCTCCACTACTGGGGTAGCCATGCCTACTGGTACTCAATTTCTTTGGAGAACATGAGCCCCCTTGCAGTTTTCGTCTTGCTTTCCATGAGCTCTGTGATATATGTTTGCCACCTTGGTTCTGCTGATCTTTCTAACCATTGAATGCCCCAGCAGAGTCTCATCTGAGGTTCCTCCAGCGTTGCCCCTCATCTCATCATCACGGACAGTGAGAGTCCCTGGAGGGAGGGCACTTGAACAAGTAATGAGACTTAAAGCATTTGAAGAGGGCAGAGAATACCCCCAGAGCAACTATTTAGGCACCCAAGAAATAGCTTTGTGTCTCACCCCAGGCAGTGCACAGAACAGGGCAAGGTGCTCACATTACAGCTTCCCAGCTCTCACCTAACACCAGTCGCAGAACAGCCTTCTGGAAATTAACCTGTGCAGGCAGAAGGAAACTTGGCCAAAGAAGCAGCTGAAAAAGTAAAATTCTCACAGATGATCCTGCTGCTGAGGCACTCAGCTCCTGCTTTTAAGAAAACTCTGTACCAGAGTCCAAACTGAAAGAAAAAGTACTGTCATGGGGGTATATAATCAGATGGGTGCAAACAAATGAATCCTAACATTGTGCTGACATTCTGTGGGGATGTCCTCATACACAGGCAGGTCGAGGGAGAGGCATGTTTTTTCATGGAAAAATTCTGATATTAAAATCTAGAAGACTTGAGCTTTGTTTTATCTTCTTCTCAATCTTCATTCTGGAAATACTTTTTACAAGTTCCTTCTGTAGCTGTATCTGTGAAGGGCAATAAAAATGCCAGTGGATTTAAATTAGCCATGCAAGGAGACAATTAGATGTCAACAAAGAGCCTTTGGAAGGTGTGTGCTCTATCCAAACAATGAAAGTAGGAGAGGGCATAGATTTGAATGAGGTAAACGTAAACCTCTAGGATTAGACAAGCTTTAAGTTGGGACATGCAGAAAGCATAAAACCACGTTATGAAGACTATGGCAATCTCATTAGAAGGAAGGCAGTCAGTGCTGTGCTGGCTTGCTGGTTTTCTGCGGCTGCAAAAAGCTCTGAGGCAAGGGCATCGCGTTAAACCAAAATTCACTTCTTTACATCAGTACCTGCCACGAGCTGGAAATTTCACGGTGCCCTTTCCTACGGCAGATAAATCTGAAGAACTCTCAAACTGAAACGTCAAAAGAGGTTTTTGAAAATACTGATGCAACTGAGAGCAAGGGATTGCCAGGATCACGCACGATTTCCTTAAGGGCTCCTCAGGAACAGCGTGGAGCCACTGAGCTATCAACGGTCCTGAGGACTCTGCTGCTGAGTGCCGGTATCGGACAAATGGGAGGCAGCGCGTACGACTGCAATCTTCCTAAAAGCTTAGAGCCAGGGAGCTAGAGACAAGTCCAACTTCTGTACAGAGCAAATGAGCTGCTTGAAGCTCCGATAAAAAAAAATGCAACGGGGAGATCTGGAAAATGACGGAATGGAAGTCAGTCAGGTTTTTAAAGGAGGAATTCATGGCTTGCAAATCTACAGATATTCTTTCTGGAGGATGTGTTAGCCAGCTAATAGTGTACTTGAATTCCCCAAATCCATGGTAACCTCCCTCCCAGCCCCTGTTTCCCAACCTTTTCATAAGAAATACACACAGACCTCACTTCATACATTGATAGCATAGTTTCCTTAAGAGCTTTTGTTGTCTGGGATGTTTTTTCCCCTGGATTGGAGGGGGTGGTTACCCTGGAGTTACCTACGGATGGGCGAGCAGACAATCGTGCTGGGCTCTTCTCCCAAGTGACAGGGGACAGGACGAGTGGGAATGGCCTCAAGCTCCACCAGGGGAGGTTCAGGCTGGACATCAGGAAAAAAAAATATGGAAAGGGTCATTGGGCACTGACAGAGGCTGCCCAGGGAGGGGGTTGAGTCCCCTTCCCTGGAGGGGTTTAAGGGACGGGTGGATGAGGCACTGAGGGACATGGTTTAGTGTTTGATAGGAATGGTTGGACTCGATGATCCGGTGGGTCTCTTCCAACCTGGTGATTCGATGATTTGGGAGAGAGGATGAAGAGTAAGGTGCCGATGTCGGAAGGTGATAACGATGACAGCTAACGGGTCTCATGATGTCGAGCGAGGGGACGGACAGACAGGGGGTGGGGGGGGGTAGGAACGAGGCGATCCTTAAGGTCCCTTCCAACCCAACCCAACCCATCCCCGATTCTACGACAAGAACAGGCGAGCGGCGTTCCAGGAGAAGCGCAGGGAGAGCGGGGCAGGCACGGACACGGCTCGGACACGGCCGCTCTGCGGTGCGGGGGCAGCGGGGACCGGAGCCGGTACCGGGCTNGCCGTGCCCTGCCCGCCGGACACAGGTGAGGATGCGGGGCCGCGGGGGTTAGCGCCTCGTCACCCCCACCACCACCTTCATCCCCGGGGGATGCTCCGCGCGGGGGGACGGAGCCGGTTGGAGGGGCTGGCGGGGGGGTTGCTGCTCTTCCCCGGGGGGGCTCGTCCCGTCCCAGGGCCCCCGGGTCACCTTGGCGAGCTCGCCGGGTCCGTCCGGTACCGCGGCGGCTGGTTGAGCTGGGAGAGATGAACGCGCTTAGCTCCTGGCTCGGAGGGTTTGGGGGTTTTTTTACCCCTCATCTCCCGGTTCTAGAGTGATTTGGACGGGGTGAGTTTTTCTCCTTGGCAGGGAGACCTGGCTTGCTTCTGGGGAAGAGCGATTTTGAGAACATTCACATCTTTTCTGTTTTCTCGTGACCACCTTCCACCTTCTTGCGCCTCGGTCTGCAAGGGGAGGGTGGGGGAGAGAGAAGCTGGGCAGGGTGGGTTGGGATCTGAAAGTCTTGCTGGGCAAGAGAGAGGCTTGAGGGCAAGAGCCGCTCTGGCCAGGCCCGAGGGAGGCTGAGCGTGTGGCCATCTCGGGGTGCTAAGGGCGAGGGGTGCTGGCACTGGCTGTGTTCTGCACAGAGACCCCGGCTGGCTCATCCCTCCACGCTCATCCGTGCCCCTGCACGAGCCGCTGGCACCCACGTCGCCCTGCAGTGAGGAGTTCTTGCTATACCTGAGCAGCAAACAAAAACGCAGGGGTTTTTTCCTCATTTTTTTTTTTCAAGAAGGGACCATTCCGATGTCTCCTCAGGTCATCACCTGCCCAGACAGTGCTCCCTCGCTGTGCCTTTGAGCGCTGGCATGCGGCTGAGCCTGCAGCTTCCCACTGTCTGGCTGCCTGCTGAGAACCTGCTGCCGTCTCGGCCCCCTCCCGCCAATGCTGAACTTTGCTTTGCGTTTGCTGACACGCCGTCTGCGTCCTTCCAGCGCCGCTATCGCCACACTGCTGCCCGAGTGGCAGGAACCAACCGGCGTCTGTAAAACAGCTGCTGGCTGGAGCTGGGGCGCGATGCTGCAGGGCGAGGAGCAGGCTTTGTGGGGTGCGTGCACTGAGGTGCTCGGTGAAGGCCTTGTCTGAGAGTTGAGCTCCTCAGGTTGGGTGGTGCCAGGAGCCCACGGGGGAAAACAGCTCTCCGGGGCCCCTCGGTGTGAGTTCGTCTCTGGTAGCATCTCCACTCACCTGGTTTGGCCGTTCCACGCGCCGACTGCCCACTTGATTGGCATGGCAACAGCCACTGCTGCGCTGCAGCAATGCTCCAGAGCCCCAGCTTCAGCATCCTTGTGGGCAGTCGCTGCAGGACCCACCCGTGAAGGGGACTGGGTGCTCCAGCACGGGTAGCACCGAGCTGCTGGCGCCCTGTGGCTGGAGCGTGGCCGTCTCTCCCCCTGCAGCAGCCCCAGCTGTTATGGCTGGTTCTGCTAAAACATCCCTGGTCCCATCTCAAGGGTCAATGGTGCTGGCTGTCAGAAGCTGACTTGGCTGCCCAGGAGGTGCAGGGGAATTGAGATTGTTCGTTAAGGAAGGGCCTGTGGAGCAGGTGCAAACCCACAGTGTCTTTGTACAGTGGCAAGAGGAGGGAGCACACCAGGGATGTGACTGAAATGGGCTCAGGCTTGGTCCCTGTCTCTGTACGCCAAGGAGCAGGGTGCTGGGCATAAGACAGGGAGAGGAAGAGGTGACAGACGAGTTAGGGTGGACAAGGACCCATTGGCCTCGACCTTCCTGAGGCAGAAGGGTGGTCTGATGCTTGTAGTGAACAGTGATCTGCTTGTAGCAAGCTCTGGAGCTTATTCTGTCTTGAAGGAAGCTAGTTTGTGCTTTGAACTGAAGTCTAAAAGCATTAAGCTAGCACAGGAGATGTCCCCAAGCAGAAAGCAGCGGGGAGATAAGGCACTGTTTGCACCAGCCACCTTTATGTTTTGCTTCACGAGCTGAGCTCGTGGGAACTGACCTGCGTGCTGGGGACAAGCGGGTAGCAAGGCTCTGGGACTTAACCACAGGTCTGCAGAGCTGGGATTTTGCCTCCAATCACAGCTCTGTGATGCCAGGAAGGTGCTTTTATGGTTTGCTTGGCAGCCGTTCTCTGACAATGAAGGACAAAGCCTCAAGTCCTCAGCTCTGCCTTAGCACTAGTCCTTCCTCCCTCCTACTGAAATTAGCAGCAAGCCTCTCTCCTGATTCGTACCTGTGAGCTCAGGGCAGCTCCAGCTCACAGGCACCACATTTCTGTAGTGAAAAAGGTGTTTATATAATGATCAAGTTGGCTGCTGCCTTGAGGAGCTTCCAGTCTGGCTTGACCAAGGCTCAGATCATCTGGGAGTCATCCCCGGAATGAGCCCCCCAGCATCCCAGGGGGCTGGGAAGCAGGACTGCTCCCACCTCTCCTGCCATGGGGCAGAAAGCAGGTTGAATCTCCCAGGGCTTAGATGCTTTTCAGTGCTGCTGGCTTCTCCCAGGGCTTGGCCATGGCATTTCTAGGTGTTGTCTTGGAACCTACAACAGGAGGAGAGGAACGAGCCAATGTAATGGGGCCTTTTGCTCTCTGGCAGAGTAGGGTTTGTTTGGATGTGCTCCTTCCCATCCAGCACCAGTGCTGCTGAGTTTCTATGGCGTTGGAATTAGGAGACAGGGGCACAAATCCATATCAGCCAAGCAGAAACTTGGGAATGTGGAAGGAAATGTGTCACCGTCCATCCTCAGGTCGTGCAGTGCAGGGAGGTGGCAGCTTCAGGTCCTGTGGGCTGGAAGTGGCTTCTTGTGTAAAGGGTCTTTGATCCATCAGATTGGAGCCCGTGTCTCAATCCCCTCGGTGGCTTCTGGGTTGTTGAAGGACATATCTTTTTCCAGGTCATACAGACTACCCAAAAGAGTCTTTCCTTTTCTGTGGCTCCTTCTGGGAGTCTGCTCAGATCCTTTCTGCTTGGAGGACTGCGAACCTCTGATCTGGTTGAATATTATCTCTGGGCAGTGCAGTGGCAGTCTGGTGGTGTGGTAGTTCTGTCCTTTGGGTTCAGCAGTGCTTTCCCTTCTGTCCTTCTCCATTGACTGCTTGTAAGGGATGGCTCTCCTCCACAGGGAGGAGAGGGATAGGGGATAGCTCCTTCACAGCCTTCCCCTGTGAGGCTGCGTGGGCTTGGCTCATTCTCTGCTCTTCCTAGTGGGAATTGTCCTTTCCTGAAAAGGGAGGGCCGGAGGTGCGTTCAGGACACCCTATATCCATCACAGCAGAGACTTCTCCTGCAGCCAGGATAGAGACACGGGGACCAGGAACTGCCTTTGAGGGCTTGGCAGCCAGCAAGCCCCTTCGACCTACTTGAACTGGTAATCAACGCAGCGAGGCTGGGTGTGAGATGGTAGAGGAGCCTTAAATCCAGCACAGTCAAAGCTGGACTCAGGGAACACAATGTCCAGTTTTAATTTACGCACGGCACAGCAAGTGATTGCACATCTTCACAGATGGGCTTTTTCTTCCCGAGGGTGCGTGGGTCCTCAGCTGTGTAAAAAACAGTGTGTCTGCCTAGCCGTACCTTGTGATCCATGCTGGGTTTAAAGAGACTGGGGCTCTGGTCTCATGTCATGGAGGTGTTTGGTAGTGGAGTTGCATCCCTGTTAGAAGATGGGTCCTTGTAGAGCCTCATCTTGTTGTAGCCCAACAGATGGCTCGATCCATCCCTGGCCCAATCCATTTCTGCCTGCGCAGCCTGAGCACGCAGGACTGATGCCCAGTGACGCTGAGAACACTTCTGAGCTACCTCGCTGTTCTCTCTCTCTCTTTAAATGAATCAGTAGCTGGCCTCAGCAGCCAGTCAATAGTGAGATTTATCTCTTAAATAGCATTATTGATTACCCAGGAAGCCTGGTTTTGTATTGATAGATATGTACACATACAGACAAGCCCTGTGCCGGGTCCTTGGGGGTGAAAGGCACAGTGTGCAGAGATGCCCTGTGGCAGGTGGGGGCATACGTGTGTGTCCACATGAGAGATACAGCTCCCAGTCGGAAAGCAAGCTGAGGTACCCCCAGGGCATTTGTGTATGAACCCTTTCACATCTGTCCAACATTATTGAGCTGCCTTGACCACTCTTGAGCTTCTCCTCTTTTCTTCCTAATATGTGTCATTGTGATTGAAACACCTTTGCCAGCTTGTGTTACCTCTTTGTGTGCAGATAGGATGCTGTATCCTTCCTTAGGAGATGTGCAGATATTTGCCCACTAATTGTGTGGTCTCCTCAAAGGTCACAGACCCTGCAAGCATCCTTCACATGGGATACTTGCAGTCAAAGTGCAAAACAAAGTCTGCTATAGCATTGCCTGGAGGGGCTGGTTGGAGAGGAGGATGGATGTGATGGACCAGACCTGGAGGACCAGAGAGGGTTTTTCTTTGTGCCGCTCCTGGGGTTGGTAGTGCGGGCTGTGAGCCGACGCGTGCGGGAAGTGTGGTGGGACCTGGCTCAGCTCCGAGCAGGTGGAGCCGTGGGAGTGCGACTGGGGAGATGGCTCATTGCCACGGCTGCTTGGGGAAAGGCAAAGTTTGCAGCAGCTCTCAAGCCATCTCGTTCCAGGTAATGGGGAGTGGATGGAGGTGGGCTCCCACGGGCTGTGGCAGCTTCTCCGGCTTTGTCTCCTTGGGGCTCGGAATGGCTCTTGTCCCTCGGAGGTGGCAGAGTGCTTGCAGCAGCTGTAGTTGTAGTACTCCACTCAAGGTCCCTGCTGCCTGGCTGCCTGCTCCGCACACGCCTTTGTAGTGCAGGCAGCACGGTGTGGAGGCAGCCCCTAACGCGGGGGGAGCGGCTGCTGGCAGTGCTGTAGGAGAGGGGCCAAGAAGTGGAGCTGAGCGTGAACAAGCTGTTGTCCTTTTAGTTCTGGGCAGCACTGCTAGATTCTCCCTGAAGCAGCTTTGTGTGCTGGGAGCCCAACTTCTCGGTCATCCAGGGTCGTGGAGCACAGCCAAGGTGCAGTGATGCTCGTGAGAGGAATTGCAAAACCTCATGCCAGGTTTGCTGTAGCAAAGTTCAGGCTGTGGCCATTTTGCGTTGGTGCTGCAGAGCCCTGCTCCTAAATCTTCACCAGGGCTGGGAGTCCTGTGGCTGCCACGGCAGCAAGCCTTGCTCGCCTCGCCACTTGTACCAACTCACGCTCGCTCCACGCAGCGTGACAGATCGTGGCCCCGTGTCCCATACCTTGTGTCCAGCCTTGCTTCAGAATGTCCTCCTTGATGCTCTGCTCTCTCCTGCAATAAGTAAAGGCTGAGAAAAGTGTCAGCTGTGTGGACACAGGCAGCAAAATGGCACAGATTATCCATAAGGTCCAAAGACTGGTGGAAAGGGGCTTGGAAGACCTCTCTGCATGTGTATTGCTGTTTAGCTAATCAACAGGCATGGGAAGTTCTTGGGTGCTGCCATGCCTGTGTGTTCGTGCCTCTGTGTGTGTGTATACACGTAGCGCTATAGCATCTTGCTACCATTCAGACCCTGTAAACGTTTTTCCTGACAATGCCTGCGGTGAAAACCCGGTCGCCTGATCTTAGCAAGCCAATCTATGCAGGGATCTTGGGAAAGAACAGTTGGGGTTTTATGAAGCTGGCATAATTTACAGCGAAAATAGCACACCAGAAATACGTCCAATCCTTGTCTCCTTTGTAATCTTGTTTTCATTTAAGCCTCCAGGGTGGTGATGGGGAGACTAAGGAAAGCAAACTGCAAAGGGAGTTTATTGCCCGTGCTAGCGAGATTTGCGTGATTCTCTGTACCAAATGACCTCAATTTGCAGAGGTTAAAACCGACTGTGGTGCTCCCCAGCTTGAAGGGGTGTCTCCTGCCTGTGCTGGGGGCCTTGGCTGCAAATCCTTTTGCAGGTGGCTTTAAGGTGTGCTTGGGACCATCCACACCACGGAGCCATCCCAGTGCCTGCTCCCACAACCAGGCAGGAAGAGTGATGGTGATGCATCAGTGACTATCGTGTTTGTGTTGACCTGATCTTCTCACCGGGAAAAGGAATTAAATTATCTTGCTGCTGCTGCCTTTGCGGGTTGCATTTCTCTTTAGTTTTCAAACCACATATTGTCCCAGATCTCCTGCCAATAGCAGGGAGCGAACTGATAATGCAGCTGCTATTAATAAAGCAGCGTTGTTACATATTCATATCAATCAGAGTCTAATTCCATAATTTCTTTTTTTTTTATATAAGAAAAAAAAAAAAGGCAGTGCTTCACCAGGGTGATGGAGGAAAGTGTCAGGTGGGAAGGTGCTGGGGTTGCATTTCACCAGCGATGGCAGAACCTGCATCCCTCACATTTCTTCTTCTTGGAGCTTCCTGCCCTGCCCTGGCCTTGAGGTCCTTGCCCATCTCCCCCTCGGCCTTCCTTCTCCCCAGCAGCACTGAACTAAAAGGTGGGATCCCACAGGCAGGTGTGGGATCCCCAGAGCACCCTCCCCATAGGGAAATGGGAGTGGTGCGAGACAGGGGAGAGCTGAATTCAGGCGGATGGGTTGGCAGGAACGGCTCAGCACTCTTCTTCATTTTATATAGAAGATTTCACATATTATGTAAATTAAAAAGCAAAGTATGAAAAATCTGGGTATAAATCTGGGATGTATATATGTGTGTACAGCCATTAAGGAGGAAAGTATACAACAGAATCCTGGCCAGTGGATAAATATACTTATGCTGCCATTCCTGCAATAAAATATGCATTTTGTCATTGCTACAGTATTTTAAAAAAAGTACTATCTTCTAAACTGTAGCAGCATCTTAGAGTAAGCTGTAAATTGGAAGAGATACCTAATTATTCTTAGAGTATTACAGAGGTGCTGGTAAATGACTTCACCATTAAGGCTGCACTAAGACTTGCTCATAAAGCAAAACCCTTTCTCTCATTTCTTAATGATTGAATTTGATGTCCAGATTTGGCCAAATAAATCTTGCAAGGCCAAGCACATTTTCTGTGAACATTGGTCTGGAAATTTGCCCTTATCCTATAGCCGGGAAGAAACCCATTTTGAAACATAGCTGTGGGATCTCCAAGTCCTCTGACAAGTGCTGTGGTCCTCAAGTCTTTCCTGGCTCCCATCTCATCTCTACTTTCTCTAGGTCCCAGCACACACCAGAGCACGGTTGTTCTGCCAGCTTCCCAGTGCTGGCAGCCCCGGGAAGCAGACTGGCATTGAGCCTTCCCAAAAGAGGCTTTTGGTCGCTGCAGCAAACAGTTTCCAAGCAACTCGGAGGCTGTTGGTCTAACAGGACTCTTGGTAAAGGCATATAATATTAACTGGAATTATTAAAAGGAGCAACAGTAAAAAGGATGTGGGAAAGGCAGCCAGTGTGATGGAGCCAACATCCTTCTGCCATCACTCATATCACAAGTGCTTTAACCAATTTGTGGGCACGTCTCAGCTGAGACATATGAGAGCCCAGCACTACTGCAGGCAGCTCTTGTTCCCAGGCTGCTCCTACGAGTGCTGCAGGTGGGCTGCTAGCTCTGGGACAGATGCAGAGGATGCAAAAGATGTGGTCCCTGTCCCAAAGAACTTGTGTCTTGTGCCTCCATCCAGCTTTGGGACTTTTTTTGAGCAGATCTGTTCCCCAGCATTGCCCAGCTACTGCATGGCCTCCAGCAAGTGCTCTGCTTATCTGGGAACAGGTGGGAGAAGGCCACTGGGTGGATTAGGTGGGTGCATCTCCCAGTGCAGACATCCAGCCTCAGTCTATGCCCTGCTGTGTATTTCTGACCTAGAGGCTTAACTGCTTCTTTCGGGTCATAGAATCGTAGAATCACCAGGTTGGGAAAGACCTCTTGGATCACCAAGTCCAACCATTCCTATCATGTTTCTTTGCTCTGACTCTCTTTATGTCCACTGTTTCAATGCTAACCTGCGTGCTGCGCCTGATTCTGATGCTCTCTGCAGCTACCTTTGAGCATCCTTTCCCCTCTCTTCATCTTTGTTGCTGCTTGTTCCCGTTGACTTTGGTCTGCAAGTTGTATGTCCTGAACAAGCAATGCCACCGGTCTATGTGTGGCAACAGCTACGCGTGCAAGGGCTACACCACGCTGTTCACAAACAGGCTGTGCTGGAAGGGTGGCCAAAGAGGGGTTGTGACACGAAGAGGAAGGGCAAAGCTTTCCTGCAGGACAAAGGGCTGCCTTGCAGTGCGGGGTCTCATGCTGGGACAGCCAAGCCATCAGGAGTGCAACGGGAGTGCTGTCCATCTGCTGCAGTCCAACATCTCTTCTGGTGCTTCAGGGTGGGTTCAGCACCTCCAGGCATCCTGCAGCACTGGAGAAGATGCTTCACGCTCTGGTCAGACTCTCTGGCAATGGGAAGTAGTCACCAGTGCTGCCCACAGAGACACTCACAGTGGGGACTTGCTGCTGCCACTGGCTGCAGGAGAGGATGCTGAGCTGCCTAACTGGCACAGCAGGGCCCGCGCTGCTACCATAAATCTGCCTGGCACTGGTGCGTGCGGATGATGCAAAGAGCATTCCCACTGACTTAAGGCTTCTCTGCTCCATGGGGATAGGAAACTGCCGGCAGAGCCAGCCGCGCGATGCTTTTACTGCGTCATCAGTTGTCCTTCCTCCCCGTGCAACGTCAGTGGGACTTGGGGAGTGACTACTGCCAGGCATGGGAGCATGGAGGGACCAGTGTGCCAGGATCTCAGACCAGTGTGAGGGTCTGGTGGTTCAAGCAACATAGTAAGAAGCAATTTTTCCTGCTCAGGGCTGCCGCATGGTTAGAGCACAGCAGTATTGTATCAACTGTCCCTGTTAGACCCTCCTTACACCAGGGAAAACATGGTGGCCAGGCATGACACAGTGCCACCGCTGCTGTGCTGCCTGATAGCCCTTATCTCACGAGTATCCCCCTCCATCCTTCCAAATCTGCCCTTGATCCTTCCAAAGCTGCCTTGCTTTCAGGGCTGGGACGGTTGTCAGGGTCTTCCACCACCTCTGAGGGTGGCATCATGCTTGTGGCTTGCTCTGCTCTCAGCAGTGGGGCTGTCCTGCTCACCCTTGTGGCTCTGGCACCAACTACACAGCCCACTCGAGGGCTTGGGCTTGCAAAACCGACCCACCATGGTGGTGGCTGAGGCTGGAAGAAACCCAGAGTGGAGGAGCACAGCCAGGGCTGTGTAGTAGCAGCAGGTGGCACGTTGCTCCCTGTTCCTCTCAGGCCAGTAACATCAGCACTTGGAACATCAGCAAGTCTGACCCACCACACTGCAGCTGAGAACACCAGGTGCCCAACAAGCAGTGGGGTGTCCTGCTCCGTGCCCAGCTTAGGGGTCCCAGGAGCAGCACCTCAACCTCTGTCTCTGCATACTGGGTCTTGGTGGCCAAGTGCCTTCTCCTTCTGTGCCTTGCTTTCCTCATTCTTCCATGTGGAGCAATAGTAACAGCTCAGAAGTGCTTTGGGTGTAAAGGAGAATGCCAAGTGGCATCTCTGTCCCTGGTGTGATGCTCAGTGGCCTGTGGTGGACTCCTCCAGCCCCTCTGCCCAAGGAGCTCCCTCTCTGCATCTCGGTGCTTGAAAGAGACTTGATACGGTTGGACTCGATGATCCGGTGGGTCTCTTCCAACCTGGTTGTTCTATGATTCTATGATACAGCTCTTGGCTAAACGAATTTTCATTTTTATTCTCTTACGTTTTTTTCTTTCCTACTCAGCATTCAGGGAGCATTGTTTTGGTAACCAAGGTATTTGCATAATCTGTATTTTGTGGTAATTGCTCCCTTTCAGAAGAGGTGCTTATCATCTCATCGGATTTTGGGGAGCTTATGCTATCTTTGAGGCTGAGTGAGGGGGTGGTCCCCAAAGGGGAGTGGCTGGGTTGCTGCCCTGTGACTTGGGGGATGCTTCCCTCAGGGCAAGGAAGCTCAGGGGAATCTTTCAACCACAGGCTTCTGTACCATCAGTGTTTTCCTGCTGCAAGTCTCTTCCTCACCCTGTGCCTCCGTTTCCCCTTATCCTCAAAGCCTCCAGGCTAGGAAGAGGATATTCTCACTCCACTTTCCTCTGTGGAACACAGGGGCTCTGTCTCTGCAGAAGCTACCTTCCCAGGACTGGCCCCTCTCTCTGATGCTGTGGCGTGGAAACACTGGGAAACACCTTGCAGTTCTTCAGCAGCCGCCGGAGCAGCAGGCAGGGAGCACGGGGCTATCACCCAGCTGCGGGAGATGCTGCTCCATGGGAACACCCTGGCTTTGTGCCCTGTGGCACCTGGGCAAACGGAGGGTCTCGGGGGGCAAGCTGGTGCCTGGCGAGCCTGCCTGCTGCCCTCACCCGCCCAGCAGCGTGACTCACTCCCTGAGCAGCAGCTCCCACGCAGAAGCGTTTCCAAGAGACTGAGATGTCTCCAAATGGCAACAGCTGAATGGAGAGCCCAGGTCCTTGTCCCAGTAGCCTGGGTAAAACGCGCATGCTCCCCACCCAGCCCTGACAATGAGAACTAGGGAGCATCCATCTAGGAGCCAGGACCCCACGCCTGGAGTGGGAAACCAGGCAGCCTGCGTTGGAGTTGAAAGTAGCAAAGCCTGGTCTTGAGCAGTGTTAGTGAAGGTTGGAAAGGCCATGAGCAGGAGGCTGCTTGCTGGGATGTGGCAGCAAGCAAGGGAAATGCCCGACTCTGAGGGCTCAACCATCCACAGTCCCGGAGAAGGAGAGGCAGGCAGCCAGCTCTCTGCAGGCTTGCAAGCTGGCTCTCAGGTTTGCTGCTCATTAAGCACAGGGAAACAGAACCTGTTCTGGTCTTGAATTATTTCTGTGTCCTGCTCTTGCTCTTGCGAAGCCTTTATATGCTGTCTGCTGGTCCTGGGATGGCTGTGGGTCTGGGACAGGCAGCAATGCAGAAACCAACCTGGCCAGCTGTGCAGAGGTTAAACCATCCCTGTGCTGTCTGACTGCAAGAGAAAAAACAGCGTGTCCTCTTCCAGGCACCCGGGCAGCATTGATGATGCCTGACCTGACTGCTAAGCAGGGGCTGAGGTTTCCTATAGCACTGATCTCAGTGCGTGCCGAGCTGCACCTTCGCCTCTTCCTTCTCAGTGTCTGTTGCTGTGCTCCTGTGCCGCTATCACTCCCAGCGGGGCTCTGCCATGCAAACTCAGCTCCTCTTTATTGTCTGTTCTACCCTTCAGACCTTACTTCTGCCCTGCCATCAGCCAGATAGTGGAGGCTGCTCCTGGTCTGGCACCGATCATCCCCCCAGCTGCATTAAGTCTTGGTTTATCTGTGTAAAATCTGATGTCATTTATCTTCCTAAAGGCTGGCAGGTAATTCAGTAATTACCATTCCTCCTACAGTGCTGGCCTCTCCTCACTCCCTGCTACTTTGATGTCCTCTTCAGGTTTAATCCCTCAGGAGTTTACACTGTTTTTGCAATCCCCAAGGAACAGTGCTGCTAAATCTGGATCCCAGTGCCAGCCACACTTGGAAGTCCTTAATAATTTCCTTTCTCGTTAGCAGGACACCCAGGTGACAACTCCTCCTCTCCTGGTCCTTCTCCCCATGGAAGTGCTCCGGCTGCACAGCCTGGCTGAGCAGGGCATCAGGGCTTGGCTGTGGAGGGGTCTGTGCCCTCTCCCCCTGGCAGCTCTCACCTGACCCCAGTACCTGGCACTGGCAGAGGGTTCCCCCTGTGCACAAGCAGCCAAACCCAGGGCTGGGTGAGCCTGGGACTCTGTGGCAGTGTTTGCCCCACACGCTGCAGACCCTCTGGCTTTGATTCCTTTCAGTAATCTCTCTATAGCCCCCTGGGAGGCAGCTCGTTACCATCTCATGAGCAGGGATGGTGTTGGGACATGGGTGGCAAGAGGCTGCGCTGGCAGCATCTCCCAGGCTGTGAGCTCTTGCTGGCAGAGGATCCTTTCTTCAGGTTAGGCAGGATGCTTTGAAGTGGTTCGGTGCTCAGCTGGGTTTTGTGCTTTGCTTTTTTTTTTCTTTTTTTTTTTACCCCTCCCTTTAATGGGAATTGTATTCTGTGCGCAGAGCAGCTGGTAATTCTCCTCCTTGCTGCTGCTGCCTCACCTCCGAGCAGCTCTCATGAGACTCCTCTTTTTGCTGGCTGTACAGAGAACTTGAGCAGAAGAGCCTTGATTCTGGTCCTGCTGTAACTCTAATGATTAGAAAGACTTTTCTGAGAAGGTGTTAGGTACCCTGTCCAGCCAAGGGTGAGGATTCAGAGAAAAGAGCTTGCAAGCAGCATCCCCACCCCATTAGCTGCAGTCGTCTACCTAGGGGGCTGCATGATTGCAGGCAGTGCAGTACAGAGTGTGTTTTGCTATGCTTAACAGCAATAAAACACTGATTTTTCTTTCAGAAGAAAGGTTCTTTTCTCAGTCAAACTCCTCTGGTCCCACAGGGGACCCAGGCCTGAGCTGGACAAGGTTAAAAATTCTCTCCCTGGAGAACTGGGGCTGACAAGAGCTGTGGGCTCTTCCAGGCAGGGAGAAAGACCTTGTGGCTGTGGGAGAGAAGTTAGATGCTCTCAGCTGCCAACCCTTGGACCTGTAAGAGGAGGATGCTGGAGTTTGCTTTGTTTCAGCTCTTCAAAGGAGATCTTATGGCAGAGCCTTTCCTTACTACCTGTTCATTCAGGTCAAGATCCAAGTTCAATAGTCTCCACTAACACTGATACTAATAACTTGCCTGTGTTTACCTGCCCCTGGCAATGAGGTGTCAGCAGGGTTGCTGGTGTGTGTGAGCCGCTGCATGTGGGTTTTACAGGACCAGTAAAGCAAGGCTGGGCTGTGTGGTCAGGAGGAATCATGCTGGCATCCAGCCGGAGAGCCAGTGGCACGTGGGGAAGCTCCGTCTCCCAGGCTGTTTTGAGGTGACAGAGTCTCATCATTTGCTCCTTCACCTGGCACTTGTTCAACAGAGGAGAGCTGTGGAAATGGCTTGAATTTGACGTGTGCTAAGCACAGCTCCTGCAGGCTTCTCTCCTGAGGAGGTGGCACTTTGTTACCCGAGCTTCAATGCAGGCTGCTTCCCCAGGAATCACTCTGCTTGGCATGAAAAGCAAAGGCCAAGTATAACACCTGTGTGTCTCCCAGACCCTGTGTGATTTGGCTGCAGAGCCTGCTCCTGTCTGCCTATGAAAGAGCTGGACCAGATAAGTCTCCAATCTCCCAGTCCCATGCAGAGAGTAAGTGATGTCCCCAGCCACAGCTCCAAGGAGACTTGGAAGCATCTCTCAGTCAATAATTCTGCTTTTCTGCCTCAGTGGTCCTGGGTGTTATTTGGAAACTGTCCCGAGACCCAGAGCCTCTCCTTGGCTGTAGCCTCCAACGTACCTTGTCTGCTATGTCTGTAGTAGCAAGACTGGCAGGGCTGCAAGAAGGTGACCGAAGACTTAAGAGCATCTCATCTCTGTCCTGCAAATCTGTGGTACCACAGCCCTGCTGCATAATCCATCCCCAGTGTGCAAACTAGGAACCACGGGGAACCATGCCTTTGGGAGATTTGCTCCTCTTTCCTCTGCCATGGGCGCTGGCTCCTGGATTTGCAGATGCTCTGGGGCAGAGGGTTATGACTCTCTCCTTTTTAATTGCGATGAGGATAATTGATTTTGTGGTAAAGCACAAGCACAGAAAACCTGTGAACTCTTTCCTCCCCAGCACCCATGCAGCAACCATCTAGCAGTCAGGTGTGACCAGAGGCTCCTCCACCACTCGGAGGAGTTGGCTAGCTGAGTCTCCTGAGGGTGCCAAAGCACCCCACCATGTTCAGTGAGGAAAGTGCTCTGGGCTAGCCACCTTCCCCTGGAGGCAGGAAGGCTGCCCGCTCCCCTCCAACCTCATTGTGACCCTTTCCCATGCTTGCAGAGAGCCTTTATTATACCTGGTTAACAGGCAGGGGAAGAAGTTGGTGTGCCTGGATTTAGTACCAAAACAGCCAGCTGGGAGCCCAGCTCCTCTTTGTTGAGGTGCATCTCCTTCCCAAGGTGCCTCTGCAGACAACTTTTTTAGTTGGAGGAGTATGGGGGGCTGACTGGCCTTCTTCCATAGTGTCTTTCAGGTTGGTGGCTTTTCTTCTACTCATCATAGTGACCTTCCTTCCATCTGTCTTGGTGGCCCTCCTTCCATCCATCCCGGGGGCCTCCCATCCTTCCTACTTCACTGCTTAGGACTATAATGAAAAACATTCCCCTCCCACAAGGGCTTGGCCACTGCTGCAGTCATCACTGAACCCTGAGGCTGGAGCTGAAACCCCAACCTATCTCTTCCCCCTTCTTGCCCTGGGAGACCCTTAGGCTTCACACATGGATATTCATCCTAGCCCCAGGACTGAACTTGTAGTTTCTGTCTCCTCATGACAATGAGCGTCTGGCAGCCAGGAGGGTTTGAAGACCAACTGGCTCATCTGCTGAGAGCATTTGATTGTTGTTGTTATATGGCTAGCAGGATTTTAATTTGGACAGTGAAGTAGGAAATGGCAGAAGCTGCATCTGGAGCTCGCCAAGGAGGCAGCAGGGACTGGTGGCTCCTTGTCCACATCTCTGAGAGGTTTGATTGCTCTCGGCCAAACAAGGAGTGTCAGGGAGAGGCGTTCCTGGCCTGGCCTCGTGGGACTGCAGCTGCTCCTTGTTTTATCCACAGCCCAGCCAGTGCCCAAACAGCCCGTGATCTTTAGCTCTGGCCCCACAGCTGCCCAGAGCTGGTCACCACCTCAAAGCATCGATCTGAGCAGGCAGAGGGGGAGGTGGCAAGCTCCCAAGGCCAAGCTTCAGCTCACTCTCTTGGTTCTTGGGGCTCAGGACAGACAGAGTCATGATGTGTTCCGGCCAGCAGCTATGAATTGTCATTCACCAAAAGTGCCAAGGTGACAGCTGTGGAGACCACAGGCAGTGGTTTTGTTTGCAGATGAGGAACAGCGTAGGTCCTGGCTCCGTGAAGCTCTCCAGATGATAACGTGGCTGGTGGGAACAGGCACAACCTCTGCTTCAAGTCTTGGCCACTGCCTGGCACTGGGACCAACCTGCCACAGAACAGGTTTGTTTAAATCCACCCTTGGTGAAAGCAAAGTAGCAGGGCTGTAGGCAGATGTGTTTATTTCATGCTGCAGCAGTTTTAGTGGTAGAGACAAGGGTAGAGAGCACATGGCAAGAGAGAGAAGGAGGGTGGCGATCAGGGCTGCATCCCAGGGGACTCAGCCAACCCCATCAAGGCATCTTGCCCCATCCTGAACTCTCAATGCCACCATCACCTTCCTCACTGGAGACGTGCTTCTGGGGGGCTGTTGCAACAGCAGAACCTCCATCCCTCCACTTGCTGTACCCACAATCCCATCAACCTACCCCTCTGCCAGCCCCGGCTCCCGGTGGCAGCCAGTTGGTTGTTTCAGCCTGGTCCATCATAGTTTGGAAAGCCTATAAGCAGCATCCCATGGGCGTCCTGCTGCAGAAGGAAGCATGCGAGGGGCCAGGTGACAAAAGCAGTGATCGGTGCCCCTTGGCTAAGGGTGTCACACACACTGGGGACACTGGCTGCTGTGGCATATCATGGGGGGCAGCAGCCCGGTGGTGGTGCGAGCTGTGAGGCACCATGTGGTTGTGTTACAGCTAATGCAATGTGACAGTTTGACAGGTCCTCCCAGGACAGCTGGAGCTGACATGCCGTCTTCTGAGCTGTCACTCTTTGGCTTCCCCACTACAGCATTTGTCAAAAAAAGGCATCGTGGGCAACTTTTCCTCCCTAGTGTTTAAGGAGTGAGAAGGGCTGTGGCTTTATCTGCGTGTCCTCAGGAGGATATTCAGCCCTGCCTTAATCGTCGCTGGGCTGTATCCATGAGAGAGATGCAGCCAGCTGAGGGGAGAGCAGAGAGGAGGGGAGTCTAGTGTCCTATTGGTCTGAGGAGGTGATGCTGAGCGTCTGCCTTGGAAGATTCAGGGCGCTGGCAGGAGCCGAGCGTTGCTGTGCCCTGTTGCGAGGCTCATCCCAGCCCCAGCGAGGGGTTTTGCACACACTTGAGCAAGCCCTGCTTGGGGATGGTATCAACTCCTTGGGGCTGGGGTAGAGACTGACCCCTGCCAGGCTCAGGGAGTACTTTAGGAGGGAAGGAGTTAGAGATGCTGCCATGGGGCTCATCCAGAGAAGGTGCTTGAGGCAGCTTCTGCCCAGCCTCACAGTTAAACCTGGAACTGGATGTAGAGTTTCAAATGTAAAATGCAGGAGGACATGTTGCCTTCCCCAGCCCCCTGAACTTGACCCAGGATATAAGCAGCATCCTGTATGGACCACTGTCCCCATGGCAGGAGCTCTGGAGCACAAGGTACCATCACAGACCACCCAGGAAGGTGCTTGAAGTCCCATGCCTTCCATCTCTCTGCTCCACCAGGTGTTCTTGATGCTCTCCAAGAGCAGTGAGGCTCCCAGTGCTCAAACCTTTTCGCTGTCAGAGAGAAACAAACTGGGAACATGCATGGCGAAGCAGAATTACTGGCATGTCTGGAGAGGCAGGGAGCTGGAACAAGGCAGGCTCTGACAACTGCTTTCAGGTCTGTGAGAGACTGAGCAATGTGTCAGCCATGCTCGACTCGTCCTGCAGAGCATCAACCCCCATTTTATCCTGCTGCTTTTCTGCACACACAGCCTATCCACGTCTCGGGAGCTGCCTGGGTTTACCTGTCCTGGCTGTGAAATGCATTTGGGGTGGGCACTGGGACAGCAGCCGTGAGCTGCTGCCTTGTGGGACAGTGGCTGAGCAATGGGAACACACTGGTCCCAGCAGTGGGGTTGGGAAACAACATGCGTTTCCAGGCTGAGTCATGTTGAAGATTGTGTCTCTTTCATTGTTAAGAGTCCAGATATGATAGTCACTCAGCAGAAATTAGCTCATCATTCACCTCTCCCTGCTTGTCTGTCTGTTTGTCCATCCTCCCCTCCCAGCTCCTTCACACAGCAGCAGAGTGGTATCTGTAGGGGGTAAAAAAAAAAAAATCTCTGCCTGGAAGATTTGGGTTGCTCTGCAGGACTGTAAGGTCAGAAAAGCAAAAGCAAAAGCTGGTGCTTGCTATGCAGAGCACGGAGCTCGTGTGTCAGGCAAGCAGGTACTTACTCAGCTGTAGCTGCAAGGGCTGTTTCTGCACTGGGGTGGGGGTTTGTATACATGTGGGAGGGAGAAAGGATGCTACCAGGACCAGAAGGGGATGGTAGGCAGGCAAGGGAGATCAAGACACACTGAGCTCTTGGGTGAGACTTGCTGTTGCTCATGCTGGCCAGCCAGGTGGTCAGAGCTGTGGAGAGGTACGGGGCACTTTCCCCCCTCTCTAAATTGTCTTTGCTAGCTGCTCTGTGCTGAGGTTATTTTACCTTCGATTCAGCTTCAAAATTGCCTTGGCTGAAACTCTGTCTCTATTGTTTTCAGTCTGCAGGAGCATCATTGAACGTGTCAAAAAGATAAATTGGAGGGGAAAAAAAAAAAAAAAAAGAAGAAAGCGGTGCAGTTGGTGGGGAGAGCTGTGCAGGTTGTGATCTCCCAGGGCAGCTGGCTGCATCAAGAACACACTCCTTTCCCAGAGCCAGCTCCTTGCCCTGCTTCCTCCCTGCAGCCCTGTCCTTTTCTGTGCAGGGATGAAACTCCCTCCTGGACATCTCCCTTTCCTTCTGCCAGAGGGTTCTTTTCCCTCAGGAAAACTCATTTAGGCTTTGAATCTGCCCTGCATGAGCCTAGTGTGGGAGCACCAGGAGCACAGGCTCCAAGACCTGCTCTGGCTGGGGCTGAGACATCACGCCCAGCATGGTGGACAGGGAGATAAAGCTCCTGCGGATCACCTGGGAGCACCATAGCAGGATTTGGAGATGAACAGAAAAGCAGTAGGAGGGAGTGAGATGAACACAAACAGGACAGACAACGAGAGGGGTCCTGGGCAGTAGCTCAAAGCAGACCTGTGTGCTTCCCCGGGGTTCTACTTGCTGGTGAGCTTGTTGCACATCTTGGGGTACAACATGCTGATATGCCTGGTCAAGGATCCATGGAGCTGGGGAAGGTCTGTGCAGCACGGATCCCGTCTGCATGGGTTGGCTTGGGCTCAGCCTAGGCTCTTCAGAGAGTTCAGGGCATCCCTGTCCCAGCCAGTCAAAGCAGGTTCAAGCTTCTGTACCACTGGAAGCATCAGTCCTGAGGGATGAGGTTTGGGGTTATCAGTCGGTGTGCTGGGAGGCACAGCACCGTCCAAGGGCTCCTGGAGCCAGCACTGCGGACGCAGCATTGAACAGCTCGGGGCAGGTCGCTGTTGTAACACCTTCACCACTGCTAATGCAATCAGCCTCCTTCAGGACACAGCTATCAGGGGAACCACTGTCCAAGGGCTCGTTAACTGCCAGGCAGAAAACAGGCTTGCTCCCAGGGGGATCAGGAGGGTTAAATCGTGCCAAGGTGCCTGGCTTCCAGGAAGGATGCTCGCACTGAGTTATGGGAGGTTGAAGAGGCGGTTGTTACTGCTGCTGGGATGCTGGGGCAAATAAATAGCCTATTAAATAAAATGTCAGCCAGAAATGGATGAGAACTGGCATTGCTTTTTCAGCTTGGATTTTACAAAACGAATCTCCTTGTGCGTGGTTGATTTGCATATTCAAAATAGGCCACAGCGGAGGGGCTCTCCTGAACCCACTGACACCAAGAGCTAAATTGTGTACATTCAGTTATCCAAACACTTTTCTAAATTCCTGGAACGGTCTAATGACATAATCCATTGCCAGAGGAGATAGTTTTTCAGAGCCTAAGCCCCTTGTTTCTGGAAACGACATTAACTCACATGTGAGAAATGAAGCCAAGAAATTGCCGGCAAGCAATAAACTGGATCCCGTACCAGGGCAGGTAAAACCATTCCCTGCCTCAGTTGCCTTTCCCACCTGAAATGGGGAAGATTGATTTGTGTGAAAACTTCAGGAAGCAAACACTGAGTGAATCCCATTAAATAGGGCTGGTTTCAAATAGAAACTGATTTGCACAGGGTGATCAAGCTAATTACTACAGCAGGAACTCAGAAAATCATCAGATTCATATGCAGCAGGAGTGCTGAGGTCTGCTGCTATAAAGCTCAGCGTGTAGATGCCTGACAGCATTACTGTGCCAGCAGCAGCGGCACCGGCATCTCCGTCAGGAGCCGTGCACGGGATGTGGCTGGCATGCCAGCTCTGTTTGGGGTGGTCACTGCTCACTTGCCAGCAGCATCCTGAGCTGTTACTTCCTTTCATCTGACAGGGGAGGCAAACTCATGGCGTCGATAATTTATAAATCATTTAATCTACTTTACAAATTTATCAGGCTGTTTTTCTGCATTGCCAATGCTTTCCAAATGCCCTGGTGCGTGCAGAACACAGTGGCCCCACAGAGCAGCACCTGTTGGCACAGACCAAGCCCCTAGCAGCGGGAGGAACCTCTACAGCACGTGGGGAATGAGTGTTTCACTCTTGCTGGTAGCTTGGTGCCACTCAGAACATCAGGGACTAAAAGGCTGCTCTGGCATCTGTGCTCCTTCTTCTGCCGCTAACAGGCGAGTGTGAATTTCAGTGTTGCCTGGAAGCCCTGGCAGAGCGTGGGGTCCTAGTGGACAAGCAGCCTGGTGGGGGACCGGCAGGGATTTGTGCCATGGGCAGGCAGTAGCTCTTGGGTGACATTTGGACTGGTGGAAGGGAGGTTGCTTGGGCTGTTCCCAGCACCCCAGGTGCCCGTGTCGCATAGGGGACCGTGCACACCTCCGTGACACAGGGACTCCGTGTGCCTCCAGCTGCCTGCGTTCCACAGAGCAGTGTGCTTGCATGCATTCCAGGAGACCCTGGAGAACACATGTCAAGTCATGCAACCCCAAGAGCATCTCCCCATCCCCGTGCCTGTGCTGTTTCCCCATGAAAATACCTTCAGGTGACTTGAGGGCAAAGAGGCGTGCAGCTGGTGAGACGTGCGTGTCTTCTGTCGACAAACAGAGAGACGCTGTCTCCCAAGGCTGCTGGTTCGGTGCAACATTTGTACACAGACATGTAGAAAACGGAGTATGCGTAGGCAGGTGTGCCTCTAAATATAGACCTGGCTACCTGGGAAGCACATTGCACTCGCAAGCCCACTCACTACAGCTCCTTGCCCTGCGCCCCGGGGAGAGAGCTGGCACAGGCAGCAGAGCTCAGAACAGGTTATAAAGAGATTATAAAGAAGTATAAATTAAGTCTCTGCTAGAAACGCTGGCAGCCCCAGGCTCAAAGCATCGAGCTCAAAGGCTCCCCCTGCTCCTTTGCTTTTTGTCTTTATTTAATGGGTTTGCCTTTATCCAGCACCGGCTTTACTGAGCCTCAGAGCATGGAAAGGGCTCCCAGAAAAGGCAGGGATGGAGGGGGACCCAGTGATACTGTGTTTGTCGCCTCTTATAAGCAGTTTCCTGTGTAGCTGTGGTTGAGACTGCTGACAGTAAGCTTGGTGGGACAGTCCCTGCTACCATGCAGACAAGCTCATGGGCCAGTTCTGTCATGGCTCGGGGGACCTTCTCGCCAACACTGTGCTGCCAGAAATGCTCCAGGGTTTGCCACCTCTGTGTCGAGGTGGCTCTCAGGCTGGGCAGGCTGGCAGGGCAGAGCTGTGGGTCGCTGGATCACACTGGGAGGTGCTGTGCGAGTTCTGGGTCCAACCCTCACACCCTCTCCACCCCAGGGATTGTCATGCAGTCACCTGGGCTGAGGATGTTGCTGTTGCTTCTGCAGCCTCCTCCCTTGGCATCCCTCAGCCCTGTCCCTGCTCTGCATGGCATGGAGATAGCAGTCCTGAAAACCTCCAGCAAGTCATCAGCTGAGCAAATTGCTCTCCGTAAATCCAAACTGAAAGTCCTGGGTTTCATGAGGGCCCAAAGGAAAGCGCTTGATTGGATTTTCAAGCCTCTTTCTGCGGCACCGAGAGATGGGCTGACAGCCTCCCTGAATCTTCTTCACTGCCTGGGAGGGGACACCCAGTGTCCATCACCCGGTGTAAGCCCCCTCCTCCCCATGTGGCCAAGAGTGTTTGTCTCCAGTACCACCAGAAAGCAAAGTTAATACAACAAAAACGTCTCCCAGGGAATGGGGGAATGCAGGAGCTAAGTGGTTTGATCAGTGGCAGTTACTGAGCAGCAGAGAGCAGCCAGGCTGTGGTGGGGAACTGGTGCCACTCTGAGCCCCCATCACACAGCTGAAGTGTCACGCAAATAAGGGAGAAAAGTGCTGCAAATTCTATTTCATCACTCCTTATCTCCGATTAATCCTCTTATGTTCATCTCATTCTACCCAGTGTTGACTGTCTTGTTTACTGTATTCCTATAGTCCTCACAGAGATAAAAATCCCTCTGAGTCTGTAACGTCTTCTCCAGCCTTACCCTGGCTCGACGAGGGGGGCTCCTGCCTGCTGACACCAGAGGACACCGCAGAGGGGAGGACCAAGGTAATGTCCCCGTGCTTGCTGCAGCAGGCAGCAGCAGAGGAGGAGCTGGAACCCAGTCTCTCCCAGGCCTTAGATTAGTGCCCAGCTGCTTGGGCATCCCTGAAGGGAAGGAAAAATACCATAACATTCGTCCCATGCTGTGGCTTTGCAGCCTGTGCTTAGGGCATGTGCTCAATGCACTAGAGAGGAGATGGGCTTTCCTCTTGCCATCCCTATTTCATCATGGGAAGATTTGTTAGAGCCCTGTGAGGGAAGTCCTGCCTGTCCCAAGTCCCTCTCCTCTAGCTCAAGCTCTTTAGCTCAGCTCAGTTTTGCTGGCAGCTCCGGAGCAGTGGCTCCTCTGCCTGCTGCTGGCTGAGGCAGGAGCGTGAGCCTTCTGGGCCTGTCTCTGTTGCTAAAGCATTTTGCTTTTATCTTCTTCTCAGCAAGGTGCTTCTCCAGCTGAGGAGAACAAAAATCCCTTAAACAGCCAAAAATCGTAGGGAAAATGGTGGGAGCCCCCAGGTAAAAACAATTCACATTTTGAGAACAGTGTCTGTAGCAGTGCAGAAACCCACACAAATACAAGTGACAGGGACAGGACAAGAGGGAATGGCCTCAAGCTCCACCAGGGGAGGTTCAGGCTGGACATTAGGAAAATTTTTTTCATGGAAAGGGTCATTGGACACTGGCACAGGCTGCCCAGGGAGGTGGTTGAGTCACTTTCCCTGGAGGTGTTTAAGGGACGGGTGGACAAGGTGCTAAGGGACATGGTTTGTGTTTGGTAGGAGTAGTTGAACTTGATGATCCAATGGGTCTTTTCCAACCTGGTGATTCTATGATTCTATAATAGGGCGGCTTGCTGTCTCTGGGGGGCATTCAGACAGGTTGCACAGCAACCCAGCTTTTCCCCAGTTTCTGTGAGCATGGCCAGGCTGTGTGTGTGGACACGTTGGGAGACCTTCACCATCTCACACTCAGCATCCTTTGCTCCTGCAGGTACCCAATGCCCCCCGGCACCACTGCTGAGTGCCTGCTCTGGAGACCTGCTGCCTGCTGAAGGCTTGGACACGTGCAAATGGGATCCCATCACTGCAATGTTCACACACGCCTTGGGCAGCCCACGCCTGCAGCCTGACACACACAGGTGGGTACGAGCCTCATTGGTGTGTCTGAGAGGCAGGCTCAGGTCTTCTCTAGCTGTGGGTAGAGAGGGAAGGCTCATCCCAGTCAAGATTTGCTCATGAAAATTCTCCCAGGCTTTGGCAAACTATAGCATGGGAATTTTGGAGACCTCTGGCTTTAGTATAGTTAAGAAATCGTTTTTCAAACCCAGTTGAATTTACTGCCTCCCCAGCATCCTGCAGCAGTGAGCTCCAGGGATTAATTGGCTCTTGGATGGCAAAGCTCTGCCTTTTAAATGTCTTAAACCTTCTTTTTCTGGTGCCCTCTATTTCCATGGGGTGCTGGCTCCCTGCCCCATGTCAGACTGGCGTTAGGGGTCCCCTTACAGTCCCTTGTCTTCTTCTTTCCAGGCTGGAGACCCCAAGTCTTAGATGGGGGAGATGATTGTGAGTGTTTGCTTGTGGAAGGTGTGATCCAAGCTAGGCTTCAGATTCCCAGTGGTGCTTCTGGCCATGTCTCACAGGGCTTGTTTCAGAAGCTGTTTCTTCTGATGACCTGAGTGTATCTGGAGGTTGGGGTGGGGTGCAGGGTCTTTGTTAGCCATGTTCGCACTATATTTTCTGTTAACAAGCAGCATTTCTTTGGGAATGGACCCTCTCACCCTCCAAGATGCAGCACTGAGTGCCAGGTGAGACTGGTCCCACTCCCTGCCAGGGGGTGCAGAGCCGCTCTCCCTCCCTCTCTGCCAACCCCCAGGGTATCGTAGGTCCCAGAATTTTCACCTTCCCCCATCCGTCCTTGTGCCTTTGTCTGTGTTTATCTCTAGCTGATATGCCAGGACCGTTCTAAAAGCTGCAGGATGAGCAGCAGAGAGCTGCGGCTGCTGCCCAGAGCCAGGCTGCGGCTGCTTTATTATTTACAGCTGCCTTTGGCTGCTCGCTGGCTACTCCATCAGCTCAGCTCCAACTGTGCTGAGGGACACTGCTCACCGTCTGCTTGTTCCTGCACTGAAAGCATGGAGTATTTTTGCCCTGAAACGGTTGCCATCTGACACCTGACCCCTGTACCAGCAGCGTACCTGCCAGCTCAGGACAGACCCAGCGCCAGCAGCAAATCTAACCCTTGCTGACCCATTTGAAGAGCTCCACTGATTTTAAATTGCTTCCCAATATTGACAGCAAATCTGAGCTGGAGCACACTGATTAAAGTCCTGGGCTGTATAGCAAAGCCGTATGCAAGCTGCAGTTCTCTGTGAAGGACGCCATCCACGAAGGCTTGGGTCATTCTGCTGCCTTTAACTTCAGCCTCAGACAGGCTGACAATCCTCTGTCCAGCCCTCCTAACTGCAGCCAGCTGTTAACAGCTGCCAAAGCCAGGGCAGCCAATACCAGGCCATCAAACACCACCTCCACGTGCCCTGCATATCTGAGCAGCTTCATGGTGGTCTGGAAGTACAGCATCTGTTTGCCCTTGCAGGGGATGTCTGATATGTTAACACAGTCCAAACGGCATCTTCCAAGGTGACCAAATGCTTGCTGGGGGCAGACGTGCAGGGCTGATGAAGCAGAGAAGCACATCACCGTGGATCCCCTGGTGGATCCCACAGTGACTAGCCCTGCCCGTTCTGCTTTTGTCCTCACCATTGGTGTCCCAGCAGCCCTGCAGGCTCCATCTGTGATAGAGACCAGTGTGCAAAGCAGGAACCACCATATGCTCCCCATAAAAGCACTTCTTGGCCTGTTCCCCAGCATTTCCTGCCTCTGCCACACGTGCTCAGGATCCCACATGCCTTGCAAGCCGTTCACCAACTGCAGCCCAGCAGATGGAAGAGCCAGGCCTGGTTTTGCAGCAGGAGAGACAGGAATCCACAGGCTCTGTTTGTTCTTGGGGTGCTCATGGTAGCAGAGGAAGGGGAACAAGAGCTGGCACCCATCCCTGCAGCACCAGGGGTGCAAAGTGCCCCTCCACACAAGGCTTGAGACCTTTACATACCCACTCCTTGTTTTGGGGCACAGCTGTAAGCTCTTCTTCAGCTGCTGAAAGTGTTTCCACCTGGTGCTGTGCTGTTTAAAGGTGGTTGGAAATGGTGCAGGTGTCCTGGGTAGATGAAAATCATTAGGTGGTGTTGGTTTGTTTTGGTGGCTTTTCCTGCTGGCAGAGATGGTCGGTCAGCATTAAAAGCTAAGGGACAAAACCAGTCCTGAGAGACAGCAGAGATTTATTGCAGCAGGAAATTAAAAATCTATGCATCAGCTTCTGGAGTAACACATGCTCTGCCTTTATCTGTCTGGGGGAGAGCGAAGGCTCTAGATTCAGCCCTGCTCTGTAGCATGGAGGTGTGAAGGTGCTCAGGAAGCAGAAGACACATCCCTTGGTGGTGTATCATGATTGGGAGTGACCAGACAGAGCTGATGTCTCTCTTATCTCAGGCAGCAGAGCATGACTGGATTGGTGTCGGAGCCCTGAGCACAGAAGATAAGTGTCCAAACCCCAAGAGAGGGGATATCTTCATGCTGTGTCGGTCGAGACACTGTGAAGAGCCAGATGACAAGCAGATGTCCTCCCACAGGGGCTTGCTTGTGGGGGCCTCCTGCTGCTTATAGGCATGGGGGTCTCCTGGTGAGTCCTTTTGCCTTGTGCTTAGCAGTTTTCCAATGTCCTTTTGTCTTGGTGGCATTGTGCTGTGGTAGTCCCTGGGGATGCAAGGGGACGTGGTGCAACCTCTTGGGCTGGGGGTGGGCAGCCGGCAGGCAGGGACGTAGGCAGAAGGGGGACATGGGCATGAATGGCCATCTGCTTGCTGGTGGCAAGTGTTTCCCAAGCTGCATGGCCCAGATCACTGGCCACTGAGCCTGAGATGGGGCTGTACTTGGGTGTTGCTGATGGGGCAGAGATGCTGAGCTCCACGGGTTGTTTCATAGCCCGGTTCCCCACTGTGAGAGCGGGGCTGAGAGATTTGCATCCCGGCTCTTTTCTTTGCCTTGAAATTCGAAGAGAAAAACACAAACAACAGGCTTCAGGGAAGTGATGGCACCTGCAGTCCTGGGGTGCAGCCAAGCTGTAATTACCAGTGTTAGGAAGTCCATTACCTGCTGCTGCAGGTGGTTTTCTTCAAGCTCTTGCTCTGGTCCAGGACAAGCACAGGTCATGCCTGTGCCCAGCATCGGGGAGCTGCCACGGGAAAGATAGTCAGAGCCCCAGTCCAGCGAAGTCACGTTGTACCTGCTGCCAAGCACATTACTGTTTCTCCAGGAGTGGATAAGTCCTGCTTACGAGGACATTGGTCCTCTTTTATTTAATTTCCTGGTAATGCTTCTGCAGCGTCGAAGTCTTATCAGGAGAGGAGCAGCTTAAGAGCCTGGTAAAGGAGTTTTATTGTCAGTATCCAGCTCTTTATTCCCCTCTTCCCTTTAACGTTGGATGACAGACTGATTATGGCTGCAATGAGATGTGCTTACCCCCCCCACCCCCCTTTGTCCATGTAAGCTACAAAGATTCCCCCAGTAAATTTTCTGATGGTAATTCAGCAGTATGAGAGGTCATTCAGTCATCGGAGGGTCCTGCCTTGAATGCAAGCTCTCTGTGAAGGAACAGGGGTGAGACACACTCGAATTGCACACAGGACAGATCTGGGAACACAGCAGCTTTAACTGGGCAGCTCTAGTCTGGGACTCGTCATCTATCTAGCTGTGATGTGAGCAAACCCCTGCCTCAGTTTTCCCAGACCAGTCGTGCTAAACCCAGTTATCTCTGAAGCATCCCGGTGCTTTGAGCCTTGCAGTTCGTCCTCATGTTCATGCACTGCAGGGACTTCTTGTGTGGAGGGGCTGGACTTGCTATGGATTGTCAGCAGGGAATGAAAGGTGGGGGTCTCTTCTGGGAACCCAACAGCTCAGTAGCTGCCATCTCTTGGCAGCCAGCTCCTCCTCTGCAAACAGCAAGCATTCTCTCTGGCCATTCCAGGCATGCAGAGATGCAGCACTCTGTTCAATCCCCTTTTCAGCCGCAGACAATAGCATTGGATAATGTTCATTTGAGAAACTCGGTTGAATCATGTGATTTTTTTTTTTTTTGGGGTGGTTGTTGCGCTGTTGTTCTTTTAAATGCTCCTGGGAGTAGCAGAGCAGCTAATGAGGCAGCACATAGCCAGCCGCAGGGGAGACCATCTCCCATGTGCTTCCCTGCAGCTGCACTCTCGTAGCGGTGGAGCCAGCCCTACACCCATGCCTGTGGGAGCTGCAACCCTGCTGGGACCACTGACGGGTGCGGGACTCCCCCCAAAACCTCACAAGATGCCAGCACCGTTCTGCTCCATTGCATTTCTTTTCTCTGGGTCTTGCTGTTTTCTTCTCCAGCCACGTGCTGCTGCATGAGGGAGGGGAAAGCCACAAGCGCCTGTCCAGCTGAGCACCTGGGATGGGTCAAGTGGACCCGGTGGTGGTGGCAGCTCATCCGCAGCCGGCACAGCATCCGTGACACTGAGTGGAGGTGCCGGGACCTCTCCTGACTGCCGTGGGAGATGAAGCAGAAGGGACAGGGCTAGATCCTACTGCGTGAAAGGATATTGGGATGGGTCACCTGGAGATGAGGGCCAGCACAGGGCTGTCATTCCTGGCAGCGATGTGCTCAAGCCTGAAGCTGCACATGTGCTGGCGCAGAGCTGCAAAAAGCTCCTATCCTCTCAGCCTCACGTGCCGTCCCTCTTGGCTCTGCAGCGGGTGCCAGCATGCGGTGCTGGGAGCGGCCGGGGGCTTTCGGAAATGCAGACAGATTGCATTAGATGGATGACGCGCCAAATACTAATAAAGAGACAGAACAATTGATGTGTTGCCCAAAGGCCAGGAAGGATCTTTTTTAAGCAGGCTAAATAGTCTGGACAGGAACAAGCAATAAGCGGCACTGAAACAGCAGTGCGTTCATCACTTTGTTTTTCTGGTTGCAGCCATGCACGTTGCCATCTGTGGTGTGCTCTGCTGCCATCCTGATGGTGCTGGGTTTGTTCCCTGAGCAGCCCACAGCCATCGCTGGGCATCGAGGGCAAGTTTAGCATAACCCTGCCCTGGGCTGGGTCTTTCTAGCTTCTGGCTGTCAGTGCTTTGAGGAGTCCCAGGGCTGGTGGCAGAGACTCGGTCACAGTGCCAGCAGCCATGTCTGAGCCTGCCTTAATCCCACTCTTTAGANTCCCAGGCTCACAGCCCTGCTGAGCAGCCCACAGCCATCGCTAGGCATCAAGGTCAAGTTTAGCATAACCCTGCCCTGGGCTGGGTCTTTCTATCTTCTGGCTGTCAGTGCTTTGAGGAGTCCCAGGGCTGGTGGCAGAGACTCGGTCACAGTGCCAGCAGCCATGTCTGAGCCTGCCTTAATCCCACTCTTTAGACTGGCTGAACTTGCTTCCACTTCTTTGCAGACGATACTAAGCTGGGTAGAAGTGTGGATCTGCTGGAGGGCAGGGAGGCTCCAAAGGGATCTCTGAACAGGCTGTGCTACTGGGCTGAGACCAATGGCAGGAGGTTCAATGAGGCCAAATGCCAGGTCCTGCACTTGGGGCACAACAACCCTGTGCAGATACAGCCTAGGAGAAGTCTGGCTGGAAAACTGCCTGGAGGAGAGAGACCTGGGGGTGTTGGTTGACAATGACTGAACATGAGCCAGCAGTGGCTCAGGTGGCCAAGAAGGCCAGTGGCATCTTGGCCTTTATCAGAAATGGCATGACCAACAGGGCCAGGGAGGTTATTCTCCCTTTGTACTCAGCACTGGTGAGACCGCTCCTCGAATCCTGTGTTCAGTTCTGGGCCCCTCACCACAAGAAGGATGTTGAGGCTCTGGAGTGAGTCCAGAGAAGAGCAATGAAGCTGGTGAAGGGGCTGGAGAACAGGCCTTATGAGGAACAGCTGAGAGAGCTGGGGTTGTTTAGCCTGGAGAAGAGGAGGCTGAGGGAACACCTCATTGCTCTCTACAACTACCTGAAAGGAGGTTGTGGATAGAAGGGAGCTGGGCTCTTCTCCCAAGTGAGAGGGGACAGGACAAGAGGGAATGGCCTCAAGCTCTGCCAGGGTAGGTGCAGGCTGGACATTAGGAAAAATTTTTTCACAGAAAGGGTCATTGGGCACTGGAACAGGCTGCCCGGGGAGGGGGTTGAGTCACCTTCCCTGGAGGTGTTTAAGGGACAGGTGGGTGAGGTGCTGAGGGACATGGTTTAGTGATTGATGGGAATGGTTGGACTCGATGATCCGGTGGGTCTTTTCCAACCTGGTGATTCTATGAATGTCCACCCTTGCATGAAGGCAGGCACTGAGCAGCACTACTCCGCAAGGGAGGGCAGTGGGAGGGCTGTGGATGTCCCAGCGAGCTGCTGGGACCCACAGTGCCGGCAGCAACACAGAAGGAAGCTGGAGTGGGGCTGCCCTCCAGGTCACAGAGGCCTTGGGGTGAGCAAAGAGGGTGACTGTGATGGAGCGCATTACAGCCCGGCCCTCCGCTCTGCAGTGCAGCCATGTGATGCCGGAAGAGCGCGGTGGCGATGATATGGAATGTGGGCAGCTGCCTTCGGACACGCTCCGACAGGTGACGGTCCAGCGCCACCCCCACTACGGATTCGGCTTCGTGGCCGGCAGCGAGAGGCCAGTGGTGGTGCGCTCAGTGGCAGCAGGTAGGGAGGTTGTCCCTGGACACAGCTGCAAGGTGCCAGGAAGCACCTTCCCCTGGGCTCCTGTCCTCTTCTGTCCCCTCTTGCGGGCCTGCGGGTTGCCCTCCACAGACACGTACACGGGCAAATGGTTTGGAGGTGCTTGGGACCCTCCTGCTTCTCCCCCACCCCACAGCCCTGGGATGCCTGGGCTGGCCCTGACCCTCTGTCCTGGCAGGCGGCCCCTCTGAGGATAAACTCCTGCCAGGAGACCAGATCTTGGCCATCAATGACGAGGACGTGAGTGAAGCCCCCAGAGAGAGATTCATCAAGCTCATCAGGTAAGGACAGCTCTCATACCTCATCACCTCCAGGAGCCTTGGGATGCTGATGCACATCACCAGGTTCCACCGTCACCTGTGGTTACTGCTGGAATGGGGAAGCATCATTCTGAGCAGGGGAAGCTCCTTGGAGCAAGTGCCATACCTGTTCCTGGCTGGCCCAGGGATGTGTAGCACTGGGAGAGCACCCACAGCTGTTACCAAGCACCCAAAAGAGCCCACAAAAGTGCTGGCCTTCAACAGGCTGGGGAGGGTGGGATGTGTTCTCTCAACAGCTAAATCATATGTGTTGAGGTCCACCACAACGAGGTCCCATCCACCTTCATTTCTCCTTTCTGTCACAGGAAGGCCAAAGACTTCATCGTCCTCACAGTCCTGCACACCCACCAGGTGAGACCAGCGGGGCTACAGCCAGCCCTAGGGGAGCGAGGACAGGAGTTAAAAGCCCTTTGGGAGACTGAAGTGGGGTCCCTGGAGGCCCCAGGGACCCCTCCAGTAGCTCATCTGAGGACTAGTGTCCCACTACCCCAAGGCTCTTCCAAGCTGTCAGGTTTGAGAGCTGCTGCAGGCTTGCAGGGTCAGTATGGGCACACAGCTATCTCCTTGTCTCATCACTGCCTCCTCACAGGAGGGAGGGAGGAAACTGTCCCTAAATCCAGTTTGGTGGTGATGGTGCACTGGGGCTCAGCACCTGTAGCACTGGAGCAGATGGAGCTGTGGTGGCAAAGCAGTAGCAGTAGCAAAGCATCATTTCTGCTCTACTGAGCCCTTTGATGCCAGTGAAGGTGATAAATGTGAGAGTTCTCTGCTCCTCTCAGAGAAGGAGGTGCCACTGCTGAGCACAGTTCCATCAGTAGGGCATATGCTCAACTCCAAATTGGCTTTTTTTTCCTCCTGTCCTGGATGGCCACCAGCCAGGAGGAGCTGCTCAGCTGACACCAGCACCCTCAGATGCTCACAGCTCTGCAGCACAACTACCTCTGTGCTGGAGCACGTGCAGGCAGAGGCTCCCTGGTGCCCAGCACTGCCACCAGCACATCACACAGGGCTGCCTGAGGTCCTGCCATCTCCCAGCCACTTGGCTCCTCTTTGCAGCTGCAGAGACAGATGGAGGGGCTCATCTCTCCCACCAGAACCAGTGCTGCTTCCTCTAACCAAGCACTGGCTCATGTCTGCTGATGCTCAGCGTGCACAGGGGTGTCAGGCACATGTTGCTGCTGAGGGTGCAGCCTGCCCCATCACTCTGAGGGTACTGGTGTGACTTGAAGGGGCTGCTGCTCATTGTTCTGACCCTGCCTGCAGTGCTGTGTGACCGCAGCAAAGGTGACTCGCTTCTCACCCCCCCTTTCATGCCCACTCCCCATCATCACGCTGGCTTCAGAGAGGCTTTCTCTGAGCCCTATGTTTGGCTTTCCCCACACCATGGCTCCCAGGGCAGGCAGGTGATTTACGCGGTGCTCTCTTTCCAGTCTCCCAAATCTGCTTTCATCAGTGCAGCCAAGAAGGCGAAGCTAAGGTCCAACCCAGCGAAGGTCCGATTTTCAGAGCAGGTGACAGTCGGTGAGACAGACCCAGTAAGTCCTACCCTGCCTTCCTCAGTGATTCACCATCCCCAGGGCCGAGGCACACGAGGTGGCCAAAGGCTGCAGGGCTTCTCTCCCCTGATTTTAACTCCTCTGACCTGGGCAGCCCTTCCAGGCAGATGCCCTTGGGTACACTAAGGGTGTTGGGTCAGGTGCTGGGGGGGGCACGCTGTGGTCTTTCCCAGTCCCTCCATCTGGATGGAGCCCCAGAAACTGTCTTTGGAAACTTAGTCCCACCCAAGCCCCCAGGGCACCCAAGTCTGGCACCTGGACAGTGCCAGCACCTGCCCTAAGCAAGGTCTGTGGCTTCCAACTTGATGAGAGGCTTCCCAGGAGCATGGGTGCATGGGACAGGGTGACTAGGGCACTGCTGTGTGACAGTGGAAGCTGTTATGCTGCAGTAGCGTTCCAGCCCAGTGCCATTATCTCTTAATTGCAGAAAGGTTTTATTAAGCAGCNCTGAAAAAAAAATCTCTTTGTAAAACGCTTCTAGCAAATTCTATTTTTAAGCAAAATCAATTAAGTAATTATCTGATTTAAACGCTTCTTACTAAATAAAATCAGCCTTCACCCAACTTCCCACATAGGGCATGCGCAAGGTTGAGGTGGGCTAGGCTTGGATTATGGGTCAGGAGAGGGGGATCAGCTCTATAGCAGCTGCCTCCCCTCTGGGACAGCAGCTGGGGAGTGGGACGGGCTGCCTGGCACGGGCATGGGGTGCTGGACAGAGTGAGATGCTCTGTTCCTGCTGCAGCTACTGGGAGCTGGGGAAGTGAATTTGTCAGGCAGCTCTGAATTGCTCTAGCTCTGCGCATCTCAATGCTTCAGCAGAGACACTGGATTTTCAAGGGAAATGTGCCCCTTGGCGCATCAGCCCAGGGAAGTGGAGGATGACAGTGACTGCTCCATCACTGACACTCAGTTCTCTCTCCACCCTCCCTCCATCTCTCCGTGCCCCTTGTCCTACTCGCCTCCCTTGTTGCCGGCCCCGTGTGCCAGGACATGTTGAAGAAAGAAGCTCTCCTCCTCATCCCCAACGTGCTGAAGGTTTTCCTGGAGAATGGGCAGATCAAGTCCTTCACATTCGATGGCCGAACCACCGTGAAGGTGGGTCCCTCTGCTTCCCCTGTGGGGCTGTGACGCTTTTCTCCTCCTGCCTGCCCAATCTATTTTTCCTTGTCTCCTGCTTCCTTGCACAAACGACGCAGCAGCACTTGGCTGCCTGCAGACTGCCACTGCGTGATAGATAGCCCCTCCGCCTCTTCAGGCCACACAGTTTGCAGCTGGCAGGGATGGGGTTTTGCTGTCTTTCTCCCACTCCACTTTTCTCCTTGCTGTGAGCCTGCCTTCCAGTCAGGGGGAAAGATCTTGCAAGTCGCCCTGCTGAGAGCCAGCTCCCTGCAGCCCCCTTAAAAGCACTTGATGTGTTCCCCAAGGTGCTGGGGATCTGACTGCTGGTCACCTGCTGCTGCAAGGTCATTTTGCCCAGCAGTAGTTGGGTACTATCCCGCAGGCCCTTTCAGCACTGCGGAGCCTCATCCCACACTGCCATGCCCCCAGGTGCCAGGGAGGAGGGGGCATTTCAGCCAGTGCCTCCCACCCAAGCCTGTCCGTGCCCTTTGCAGGACGTGATGGTGACGCTGCAGGACCGCCTGTCTCTGAGGCACATCGAGCACTTTGCCCTCGTCCTGGAATATTCCAGCCCAGAGCGGAGCCACCGGTTCCTGGTGCTCCAGGACAAGCAGCCGCTGGCCCACGTAAGCTGCTGGGTGTGGGAGGGCGTTGGGGTGGCTGGGGCACAGGGGAGGCTCTTCTCCCACCAGCATGGGGCTTGGCATGCTCTTGCATGGTTCTGCGGTCTCAGGCATGCAGAGAGAGAGAGAGTCAGGGTTTTGCATGTCTCACCCTGACAACAGTGTGGAAATACTCTGTGCTCCAGCCTGGGCAGCTGCAGACAGCATTCATCAACATCCTGGGCCTGTCTGGAGAGCCAGGAGGCCGGTGCTACACCAGGACTGGGGGTAAAATGGGGATTGTAGAGAAAGCATTAGCCTGGGTAGCATAAACCACTGCAGCACCAGGCAACGCTGTCGCACCAAGCAAGGTTGGGTTGTTCCTGGGATGAAAGGATCAGGTGGTGTATGGAGAAGAGAAATCAAATTCCCCTCCGGGGAGGAGAAGAGAGGGTCTCCTGCTCTGCAGGCAAACATACAGCTACTGGGCTCACTGCTTCCTTCTGCTCCTGCCACAGGTTGTGCAGAGGACACACTACCATGGCATGAAATGCCTCTTCCGTGTGAGCTTCTTCCCCAAGGACCCAGTGGAGCTGCTGCGCCGGGATCCTGCGGCATTCGAGTACCTGTACATCCAGGTAGGGAACTTGCCCCTAGGAACTGATGGTAGCTGATGGTGCTTGTGGCCCTTCCTCAGGTGGCAGGCCCCTGTCCCCATGGCTGTCTGAGGACACCTCTCTTTCCTCCTGCAGAGCCGCAACGATGTGATCAGAGAGCGCTTTGGCACAGACCCCAAGCCAGAGATGCTGCTGGGGCTGGCTGCCCTCCACATCTACATCACCGTCTCGGCCACTCGCCCCAGCCAGAAGATCTCTCTCAAGAACGTGGAGTGAGTCCTCCTCCCTCTCTCCATGCTGCCATGGAGCCCTCCTCAGAGTCCCTTCCCAGTGCTCCTGCTTGCAGCTCCTACACCACTCAGCTTCTCCCAGCCACATTTTGGGGTTGCTGAGTGTGAGATGCCATGGGAGCCCCCGTGGAGTTAGCAGGAGAGTCAGGCAGCCCCTGGTCCCATCACGGGGCCATGTCAGACCCCTGCGTGCTGACATCCAGCTGTGCACAGCAGCCTTTCTGGGGCTGGGATATTTGTTGCAAGCCCAGGCTCATTTCCATGGGAACCTGGGCTGAATTTCCACCTGGCATCCAAGGCAAGGAGAAGGCACTGTGCCTGCGTAATCTCAGCCCGTTACCAAGTCGTGCAGCCTCAGCTCTCCTGCAGCTTCCAGTGGTCTTCAGCCCACACAGAGTCTGACCTTGCTCAGTATGCACAGGAAGGAAGAGGGGAGGTGGCATCCCGGGAGGACCCCAAAAGAGGTTTGGAGATTTTCCCAGCATCCATTAAACTTACATGAAGGTGAGTGGGAGCTGGGGTCATCTACATAGCCAGGCACCACTGCACTCCCCAGCCCAGTGCTGGTGGCTGTGACACCATCCAGGGATCCCATCTACTTGGGGACCCTGTCTGGGGGCTGCGAGGCTGCAGCTGAGATCAAAGAAGTGCTGGTGCAGCTCCAGCTCCCTCTGATGTCAAGAGGATGCTCTTGGGCATCATCCCTGGTTTCTGGCCCTCTGTGCCCATCAGCAGGGTCTCTGGCCTGGTGGCTCAGGCAGGTTTCCCTCCCCACAGGAAGGAGTGGGGCCTGGAGCCCTTCTTGCCCCCATCCCTCCTGCAGCTCATCAAAGAGAAGAGCCTCCGAAAATCCCTCTCACAGCAGCTCAAAGCCCACCAGAACCAACCTGGCGGCACCAAGGTGAGCCCAACATGCACAGTCACAGCTCAGGGTTGGTTGGTGGCAGTGTGCCCCCTGCCCCAACCGTCCCGTTGTCCCTGGCTGCTCAGGGATTCCTGCTTAAGTCCTTCTGGATGGGAAGTAAATTCCAGGGTGACAGCCAGGCAGCTACTCCCTCTGCTGAACCCACTTCCAAGAGCTGATCTGGATTTTGGGACTGCAGTGAGGGTCAGTGGGGTGAGGTCAGCCGAGAGCCAGCTCTCAGCTTGGCCAGAGCAGCACACATCAGTTAAGTCTGTGTTTATCATTGTCTGCTTCTGTGCTTGGAACACTCTGGAGGAGGCTGCTGAGCTTCTGCCTTGGTCACTGCAGCTGTCAGAGCTCCCCAGGGTCCATCAGGAGAGTTGTAAATCTCAGGGGGAATTATACATCCCCCAAGGGGATTATACATCAAGTGTCAAGGCTGCTCCCTGGCAGTGCCTCTGCTCTGAGTTACCTCCCAGCATCTGCCCAAGGCGACACAGGGCTGGAGACCCTCTCCACCCCATGTCAAGCCCCTAGGCTCACTGCTAGCACAGCCCATACCCCAGGCTGCCTCTCAACACACTGCACATCCCTGCTTGGGAACTCCTGAGATTGTGCTGGCCTCTTGCATTTCTCTGCCCCTGTGCTGGTGGTGATCACCCATGTGATGTGTTTTGTCAGGTCTCCACGGCGCAGGCGAAGCTGCAGTACCTGAGGATCCTGAACGAGCTGCCCACCTTTGCTGGGGTCCTTTTCAACACAGTGGGACTGGTACGGTAATTCAAAATGAGTTGGGAAGTGCTTGGCACTGGTCCCAAATGTGCACTGGAGGGGAGAGCTGGGATAGATGTGGCTCCCACAGAAATTGCATCCCTTGATCTCTTGCTGTGCCCTGCTGGAGTCCAAGCCCGTCCAGAAAAGCCTTCAGAGCCTCTCTGCTGACAGTAGGTCAGATCATCAGCTTTGCAGGGTCAGGGTTGTCTCTGTTCTCGCAGCCTTTTGGGCAACAAGATGACCTGCTCAAAGAATTTGGAGTAGTTTCAGACACATGATTAAAGCTCAGTCCTGCCCTGCCAGCATCCTGCCACCCGTCTTGGAAGAGGGCCACCCTTGGCACCACCACCAGGTTTTCTGCTTGTCCAGAGAATAGCCTGGCTGGCCTTACCATCTCCACCAGCAGTGGTCTAGCCTGACCACTGCTTGGCAGCTCTCAGGAAGCTGCCACTGCCACATCCTGCTTCTCCCTCATCTCCATCAGAGGCACCCTCACCCAAGCCACCTCACTTTCTCCATGACAGGAGGAAAGCCACTGAGCAAAACAGCAGCCCGGTGGACCTGCTAAGGCTCCCTGCTGCCTGGCTCACCTCTCTGTCTCTCTCGCTCCATCTCCCATCCAAGGTTCTCCGTGTAAGTGACGCCTTTCTGCCATCCTTCCATTTACCCTCACCCAGGATCTCAGCACTTCCCTGGATTCCTTTGATTTGCATCCTGGGTTCCATCTCTTGAAGCCTTTGAGCTGCTCTGCTTCCACCACACCTCAGAGCTCCTCACCTCACAGCTCAAGGGGCAGAAGGCAGAACCAGATGGTGTCTGGTCAGTGCTTGGCTGAGCACTCAGACCTCTCTCTGACACTGCCTGGCTGTGCAGCGTTGGGCTACGTGCCTCTGGTGTGGGTGCCTGGCCTTTTTTTTCATCTCAACCACCACAGTAATGACTCTGAGGCAGCCTAGGAGCTGAAACACATGTAAGTGGTAAAAAGTAATCTCTTATTGTCTTCTGCCCTGGTTTGCCCAGCTCCTCTTCACCTCCAGGTCTGGCTTGAAGCGTCCTTCCTGGGAAGACCAGAGCAAGAAAGATTTTTTTTTTCATTCAAGGCTTCAGTCTTTTTTCTTTTCCTAAAATGCATTCGCTCCTTTCTCTGATTCCTTCTCTCAGAGGCAATGTCAGATCAAGCAGATTTGTAACACGCTTTTACTTTTCTGTAGTGGCACCAGGTGGTCTGAATATTTCATGTGGACCATCAATTTAGTGCTTTATTTTTAAATAGCCTTGGCATCCTGCACACCATTCCCAGGTTTGCAGAGAGGCTGGGGGGAGGAGGAAGGGTGTCATAGCACCAGCCTCACCTGTTGCTTTGCAAAAGCCACCCAGGACCCATCTGAGCTGCCGACATCGAGGCTTGGATCCATGGGGAGGGCCAGGTGAAACCTGTGCAGCCCCAACGTGTCTTTATTCACCTTGTCTGTCTGTCTCTCTTTCTCCACGTGCTTATGCAACCAAGGATGAGAAGCAGCCAGCCACCACGCTTCTGGTGGGACCCCGGCACGGCATCAGCCACGTCATCGACCTGAAGACCAACCTCACAACTGTGCTGTCAGAGTTCAGCAAGGTCAGCAAGATCCAGCTCTTCAGGGAGAACCATGGGGTGGCCCGGGTGGAGACGAGCATACTGGATGCCAAGGTAGGCACAGCTACTGTGGGGTCGGGCATCAGGAAGAGGAGGCAGTGTGGAGGCCATGGTTTGGGGTTCAGTGCTCACCTTTGAGGGGGTTCAGGACACGAGCACATGTTGTATATCTGCTTGGGGATTTCTACGGACTCAGATCCATTTCTTGTGGATCTGATGGAGGGTAGGGAGGCTCCAAATGGATCTGAACAGGTTGGACCACTGGACTGAGACCAATGGCATGAGGTTTAATGCCGTGTCCTGCACTTGGGGCACAAGAACCCTGTAAATGATGGGATGAGGTGTCAGGCTCAGAGGGCACGAAGACATCACTGGGCATCCTTGCACATGGGTGTCACTGGCTCCAGTAACCACCTCACAGGTACCTTGCCAGGTACCTCCATTATCCTTCCCATCAGCACACATAGCAGAGTTTCCACTCCTCAGCGTACATGCCTTCATGGGCCCCATGCATTAAAATCCTGCCAGAGGTGTTGTGTGGTGCAGAGCTGGTTCTGTCAGTCCATCCCTGTGGTCTGGCCCCACCACCCCTCCTCACGCCTTGCAGTCTCCTGTCTCTCCTGGGTCCCACACCCTTCAGAAGAACTGTCAGCAGTACGGTAAAAACTATGCTGACTTCTTTGATGTCTGATCCAGCAGCCACAAGATCCTAAGGAGATTTTTCACTGGTCTATGCTTAGTTTTTTAATACCTTGGGACACATCTCCAGCAGACTCACAGCTGGTACCCATGTGCCTGCTCCAGGACATCCTCAGTTTCACTGCCTCCCTGCTCCCAGCTCTTCCTGCACCACAGGGAAAGACAAAGTTGAGAGACAGCGATCTGACAGATAAATGCCAAGCCTCCTCCTCTCCTCTGCTCCCACCTTGCACTCAACAAGACAGAATTAGGATTAAGTTTGGGCTAAATTAGACAGGAGCAGTGCTTGGCAGAGGCTCTCATGCCGTGACATCTGACACAGTGGAGCTGTAGTGCTGCACAGCAGACAGGGTGCATCTGCATAAGCCCTCTGAGCCTTTGGCCATAGGTCAGTTTTGCTGCCCCTATAGTCATCCTTCCTCCCTGCCACCAAGCTGATGAAGCTGAGCTGCTTTTCTTACTGCCTCCACGTTTCCTCATCTCCTGAGGGGTCTCTAAGCCTCAGCCTTCTCTGCAGCCCTTTCCTTGTGCTCACTATTTCAGCTACAGCCTCATAGATGTAATCATGATGGATTTGTTTAGGACTCTCCTGCTGCCTTCTCTTGTGGTGGATTATAGTACTTTCTCTCACCCAGCTCATTAATTCCTCCAAGTCTATTTTCCTGTTGCCACTGCACCTGGTCCAGAGGTTCTGCTGAACTGCGTTAACACCCCGGCCACCTCTGCTTTAACTGTCCTCTCTAATAGCTTCATCGGTGAAGCCCCTTTTTGTCATTTGTAGTTCAGTAGGTATTTGTCAACTGTAGTGTTCCATCTTCTGCATCCAAGTGAGGTCAATCATTGCCCAGGTGAAGTTCTGGTGTCCTGCTGTGCCTGTCCCTACCCTTCAAAACCCTCAAATTTCTCTCCCTGCAGCCTGAGCAGGTGGGATCTCTCCCTGCCCAGTCCCTCTGGCTGCTGAGGCCATGCAGGAATGCACCAAGTCTCCTGCTTATTGCTTACAAAGCAGATACAACCAAGAGATATGATCTGCACCCTTCTGCTTCCCCCTGGTGCCCACATCCCTCATGGATAAGCGATTATTTTAATACATTATAACAGGCTGGGCAAGACCTCATGATTGATTGCTCATGGCTCGCTGCAAGTGCTTAGAGCATGGCATGTTCTCACTGTCACATGGCTGCATGGCCATCTCGCTATGTGCAGGGAGATGCCTGGTGTCATCTCTGCTCCAGAAGCGCATTGAGTTTGCAGCGTGATGCAGAGTCCCCTCTGGTGCCACTGTCCCCTCCCTGGCACAGTCCAGTGAGACTGACCGCAGGAGCAGCAGATGTGCTGGAGGCTGAGGTGATGCTGACGTCCATCTACTATAAATCAGGTGGCAATTCCCCCACGGCTTCTCCACGGATCCTGCAGTGCCACTCCCCTCAGCCAGGCTCTGCAGCAGTAATTCCCTCTGTAGCACCCTTTCCTGCTGTAAGAGCAGACTTTCTGCCATGTCTCCTCCCAGTGGCTGGGGAAAAGGCATCTCACGTACAACTTCCCGCAAGCACGTGTACGTACACAGCAGCGTTATCTCCCCAAGCAATTCCAAGCAGTTTCCTACAGCCACCAAAAGCCCCTCTGCCTGCTGGGGTGGAGCGAGCATCCCATTTGTGAATCTCAGTGGGCTCAACAGCAACCCTGCCAGGCAGAGATGGCTGTTATCTGTCTTCATTTAACTGCTACCCAAAGGGTTTGATTTAAAAGCTGGAATGCCTTCTCCAAAATGAGGCGTATGCTAATCCCACACAGGGCAGCGATGGATGAGGCAGGCTGAGAAAAGCAGGCAAAAAAGATCATTAACTTGCAGTGCTAATCTGCTTTCTGCAATTATTCTGTAGCACTGAACGTGTGGGCTAAAACACTGGGCTGCAAATAAATCCGTTTCCACCGTGAATCGTAAACCATTAGAGGGCTGCACTCAAAGTAGTGTCCTGACTGCTCTGGGACATGCACTCAAATCCGTATCACCCCTGGAAGCCTGTTGGAGCCCTGTGGATCACAGTGCAGGTGGGGGCCCTTGCACTTTGTCTGGTGCCTCGTTGCGGGATGCTGGTGCTGGGGCAGCTCCGGTGTGTTTCCCAGGTAACAGCAGGGATGCGGATGAGCCAGCCTGGATGGGTGGGGTGGTACCAGCCTGTCGCAGCTGCTTGCTGAGTTACTGTGGAAACAGCAGATGTTCGGTGACACGGGATTTGTGCAGAAAGGCCATTTTGAATTTCTAAGCGCCAGGTTTATTGATGCTGTGTAGTGGATTCTAAGGGTTAAAAAAGAGGGTCAGGTCACAGAGCAGTCATCAGCCGAGAGGTCTGCACACTCCAGCCGCCCAGACATCTTTACCTGCTTCTTGCCTGCCACGACAGCCCAGACGAACCTGCCAGGAAGGAGCTGGGGGAGATTTTCAGGTAACAAACAGACTTGAGGAGATCATAAACCATTTGTATTTAGTTCAGAAGGGAAAGAAATGGTGTTTATCTTATAAATTATTCACTGGGTAGTTAATTGGTTTGGTTTGGAGCTTTTCCATCCTGGACTTCGGTTTCGGTTTATAGCAGCTCATTTGGGATAAAAACCCAGGGCTGGTGCCCCTGCTTTGTTTTCATTAGCTGTTGGCCACTGTGTGGGTGGCAAGTGCGGAACAAATGCTGGCAGGACCCTTCACAGAGGAGTTGCACGACCTCAGAACAGAGGAAAAAAGCCTCCAGGCCTCTGCTACTGCATCCAAGAAGGATTATTATTCCCTGCAATGTCCGAGGGAGATGCTGGTAGGAGAGGAGCAGTTTTCACCTCAACAACCACAGAGGGAGCAGGGCAGATTTGCTTGGAAATGCTGAGAAAGTGTATGCGGCTGGGGGCAAGACGGTGCTTCCCCAGCTGTGCTTCAGCGATGTGGGCATTTTGCAGGGTTGTGGGGCGAAGTCCCCTCACTGGCCGGGGCTGTCGCTTCTCCACTCTTACTCCTGTGCTCCAGACTTGCCAGTGTTTGAGTATTGATTCTTGAGTTGGTTCTTAGTTTTGCTGGGAACATTGTTGGCACATGTTGTCTCCTGTGATCTTTTTGCATTAAAAGCAGCTTGTTGTGGTGGTCTGGGTGCCCTGTAGGCCTGCATCTCCCAGGGGCTTATCCCTCCAGCTGCCCAGCAGGGCTGGGACCAGCATTTGAGAGCAGTCACTGCTCCTGAGCCAGCTCAGATTTGGGGTTCCAGGCACACATCTCCCCTCCTCCTCAGCTCGGGACTGCAAAGTCCTCTTCTACCTCCTAGCATCCCAGTAAGGGCGGTGTGGCATCTCCTGCTCAGCATCCAGGCAAGCCCAGAAGCACTGATGGGATGCAGCTGGAGGCAGAGGGGCTGCTGCTTGCCACGCTCCCGCAAGCTCTGCTGTGGAGGGTGCATGGGGATTGCTGCTCGGCTCCATAGGCTCATTTCAGCCAGCTCCTGATGTCCAGCCAGGTGGATCCAGCAGGCTGCAGCTCTGGCTGCATGGCTCCACAGCTCTTGCAGAAGCAAAGGTTTTGTTCTTACGGAAATGCCTTTTTAAATGGAACATTTCTCCTTTCTGATTTATACAGCTACATGCCACTGGGCTTTTTATTTTTATTGTATTAACAGTTTTGACATTGGTAAAAAAAAGCTCTCTGAATGAAATTGGAATGCTCAGGGAGAGCAGCCAGATCAGCTGAGCCTGGACAAGTGTCTGCAGTTTAACAGAGGAACAGTCCCAAGCTGCACCTTGTCCCTGTGCAGGGCAGAGGGGCAGGAGCACAGCGCTGGCCGCTCACCGAGCACAATTGAATCAAAGGCATTGGGATAATTGACTTCATGTCTCCCAGCAGGGCCTGCAGCCAGCCAGCACTTTAGTTGAGATCAAGATCTGACAGAGGAAAACAAAGGGAAAATTAATACAGAAAGGTCCCCGGCTGCTGCTGTGCCTGGAATCTGGCTATTGATGTTGGTGTCCCGGGGGCCCTGGCGTGCTTCCAGCCTGCTACAGAAATAAAAAGCTGCTGTGAATGGCCAGGGAGCAGCCTTCTCCTCTCCGCCTGGAAGGAGCCAAGTCCTTCCCGCTCGCTGATGATGGGATGGTGACCCCTCTGCCTTCAAGCCTTCCCTGCTGGAGCCAGAGCCAGCAAGGGCTGCAGCCAGCCTTGAGCCCAGTGGTCCCTGAGTGGAGCGTGGCCAGCACGTGCTGCCCGTGCTGAGGCTGATGCCGTGTGTGCATTTAGCAAATTGTAAGCTGAAAAGGGTGGGGAGCCCCATCAGACTGACAAGGGTAGGCAAGGCCAGCATTACCCCCGCTGGCACAGGCAATGACTGAAGCCCATCAAATTTCTCCTACACGGAGAGTGAGGTTTTGGAGTGATGATGGAACTAAAGGCTCTGGTTCCCTAAGCTGAATTCATCTTTATTTGCATTAAGCCATTCTGAAACACTGTCATCTTGTGGGAGAGAGGGAGGGACTGAGATTTCCTTTGGCTCAGTAGCTGAGGTGGGAGGCACAGATACACATTCACCCCCCTTCACGGAGCCTTTCTAGCTGGATGTAAAGCAAAGCAAATACCAGTGTGTGGTGCCAGCACCACCCATAGCGCTGCCCGCGGGCACCTGGGATGGGAGCCAGCCAGAAACACAAGAGTCAGACAACATGGGGAGGGGATGTGTTTCCAAGCCTGCAAAGCCAAATTTGATTTGTTTATTAGGAAAAAAAAAAAAAAGAAAAAAAAAAAACAAAAATGGAGAACTGGGGAAGCCAAAATGCTGG
>WAAB01018182.1:88664-141598 GCA_013389865.1 Piaya cayana
AAGAAAAAAAAAAAAAAAAGAAAGAAAAGAAAAGAAAAAATCAAACATGCAGATCTTGGGCATCCAAAGTGCTGGAGGTGTGAGCAGAGCCTGATGGTGCTGCAACCTTGGGAGTCCTGAGAACTTGCTTCAAAAAACAGGAGAGGTAGAGGATGCCGAAAGTGCCAGCAGGCTCTGATTATTACAAATTCCACAAGGAAGAGCCTGAGTCCTTTGAGTAGCCATGGGTGGGGGAGATGGAAGCGGGCCAGGGTGGCAGCAGCAGCAGCATTATGAGAAGGTGGAGGCTGGACCTGTGACTTCCTCTGGACGCAGCACCAGCATTGAAGTGGAAAAAAGGAGACACCTACAAGTTTGCAGTCTATAGAAGTACCTCTCCATCCACTGTGACATTTTGTGGGACCATGCAGGGAGCAGGGAGGTTGTTCACCCAGCAGAGGTGGCAGCTGCTCAAACCCTAAGGAAGGAGAAACTGCAGAAACTTGAAGGTCTGCTGCTAACAAAGGCAGGAGGTTTATTGATCATCAGATGGGAAATAATGGTCCTAATCACAAGCAGCCTGGTATTGATAGATCTGAGTTAATAATGCTTAAAGGGAGGGAAGGAAAGGTCAATGTACAAGTGAAAAATCGACTGCTGTCTCGTTAGGCCTGGATGCCTGTATTATTAACTATAAATTTGGCAGTGCACCTCAGGTAAACGAGAGAACATAATTTATGTAAATTCATCTCCCACCTTTCTACTGCACTGCATTAAAGGAAGCAGGGTAAGGCCCAAAGTACATGATAAAGGGCGAGATTAAAAGGAGATGCACATAAGCTCAAGGGTTATAGCATGCATAGATCGAGTCATAAATTAATTTAAATATGAGGACTGTTAAGATCCTCTAGCATAACCCTGGCCATAAAATTTCCTCCAGACATTCTTCTATGAAACCTTCACCTTTGTCTGAAGAAGTGAATATCCTCCAGAAAGACATAGAGGTTTGATTTAAAGGCAGGGCATAATAGGAAAAGCACGATATCCTTAATAAGCTAATGGAAAATTCATCTCTTATATCCAGCATAAATGTATTTTGTTTTACTTCCAGAGAGACTGGTTGCCAAGCAGGAAACTTTGAATGAAAAAATGTCCTTTTCCCATTAGTACTAGAAAATCTAGAAAAACAGTATGAGCAGAAGATCAGAACATCAGTAATTCCAGGCTGGTGTTATGCATTTAGATGTAGAAAGAGCATTCTCTTTAAAACTTGCTTTTTTCATGTTGGCATATTACAGGTCAGAGATGAACCTTTACCTGTTCATCCCACTGGAAATCTTATGTTTGGCACTTATAGAGCAGTAAGATTTCCCTGTAAGTTCACATCTGTGTAAGACCAGCTTTCATCCTAAAGGTGCTGCTGCCCTGGCAAAAATCAGTGCATGGCAGGAGGATAACCAAAGGGTTAACCTAGTTAATAACTTGTTCCCTCTCAGTGATTAACACCATCTCCTAATTAACAGCTGGGAAAGAGGTATTGCATTTTGTAGCAACTTCTGAAAAAATCAGTGCCAATGGGGCAGGGAGTGAGTCTTAGAGGGACGGCAGCTTTGATCCTGCTGCATCCTTCCCTGCCTTTCCAGCTGCTCACAGAAGTTTCTCTGCTCTGCTGCACCACTAGGTTTAGAAAACTTATGAAGACTCATGCTCTTTCAGGCTGCTGCGTTTTTGTCAGGTCTGGTTGGGACTGAGTACTGAGCTAAAAAAATTGCAGAGGGAGGCAGGGATGTTCCATAAGCCTCATCCCCTTGGCAGCCCAGCCAGTGCGAACCACAGGCTTGAGCCCTCACTGCTCCTCGCAGGACGTTTCCAAAGGAAAGGTGATCCGTCCTGTTTGCTGCAAGACAACGGGTATAGCCCAAAGCACAGACTACGGTCCTGTATTATTGTTACTTAGAGCAGCTCCTTGCAAAGCTGCACTGAATTTACCATCTAAATAAAATCCTTAGTGACCTTAGTCGGAAATTCTTCATGCAACTGTTCAGAAAGACAACCTTTACTCAGATCTCCTGAGTCTGGCTGTCTCCACAAGATGTCACTCGCCTTGCCTGCCTGGAATGGGGTGACCAAGATGATTGCTGATGTCTAAAAATAACTTCACTGTTAGCTGTCATCCTTGACACCTCCTCTTTGTAGCCTGATTTCCCAAGAAAAAAGGTTGCTGCAATCATGTTGCCTCTTGACTTCACAAATCACCTTCAGATCTGTTGGCCACTTTTAGGGAGATGTGGCAGTCTGGAAGGCAGCTGAGCTGCTGCAATCTTGACAAAGTTACCTAGGTGAGTGAAAGAGATTCAGTCTTCTAACCCTATGTGGGCAAGGGCTACAGCCAGACCTCTGTTGGTGACCGCAGAGAAGCCACCAAGGTCAGGGGAGACACAGCCCGACTGCAACAGCTTTGCTCACATTGGGTATCTTTTTAAAAAGCCAATAATTCATCAGCAGGACGCAGAGCCCCTGCAGTGCGGGCTCCCAGGCCAGGGGAAGCTCACTGGAGCTCTGCTGGCAGCACGAGTGGACAGCTTCAAGCTGCCCTTGAAGTGATTTAATCCCTAATAACGATGTTTGAACACTTGACAATTAGAGAAGACATCTCATGCCGCTTGCTTGCCAGGATGAGAGTATAATTGTTTCTAAGACCCCTTGCTAAGCTGTAATGCTAATCAGTATTAAGATTTCTCCTTTTCAGAGGAGAGTGCTACAATTAGCCCCAGCGTACCACACACTCATTGCTGGAAGCCAGTCTGGAGGCTGGGCTTGCTTGGACACCTGGCAGGGACTTTGTAGCATCTTGGTGCATTACATGTGATTTACTGGTAGAAGAGAAACGCCAGTGTGTATCAGTCCTGTCTCCCTTCAGGGATGCTTGATCCAGGGGCTGCTTCTTGCTAGCAAGAACCTACATTCCATCTCTGGATGAGTGGGACCATCCTGAAGCAGAGGTATCTGAGCAAAGATGAAAATAGAGCTGGGTCTCAGAAGCACTGGTACCCCGCTGGGGTCCTGGGACTGTACCTCGGGCTGGACAGTGAACACTGACAGGGAGGCAGTGAAGGTCCATGACTGGTAGGAGTGGTTGGAGATTGATAGGAATGGTTGGACTCAATGATCCAGTAGGTCTTTTCAAACCTGGTGATTCTGTGGCACTCACTTTTGGTGTTCCCCAGAGCCATCTGTGAATCTTTAATGTATGACTTCCACATGGCAGAAACTATACCCCCAGTTTTCCTTTTGAAAAGGAATTCTTGGCACGCCTTGGCCTCTTCATTTAACCTCCCAGTAGTGGATACTCATCGGCCATTGCCTCCATCCCTTGGCATTTGCTTCCTTTCTTGTTGCTAGTCCTCAAACCATCGCTGCTGCATTACAGGCAGGGGAAAAATGCTCAGATGTCTCTTTATTCAACAGATGGCTTAAAAACCCCAAGAAGGCTTAACCCTATGTAGAAGGCACTTGTTTTAAGTATAGTTTTATACAGCAAAACTGGAACACATGGTTTCCTTTCATCACTTATGTCAAGACTGGAGCTGGGCTAGGAGGTGTTATCCCCCCTCACCACTGCATGCCTGCCGCCTTCAAGCTACATGGAGAATCTCTTCTCTCCTTTCTCTGTCTTGATACTTTCCCTTTGATTTGTGTCATGTCAGGTTTATTTTCTATGATGCAGAAGGAGCCTTGTCAAGCAGGGGAAGAGCCTTTCAGCAGAGCGCCTTCACTTGTCGGATTATTTCTCTTCCACGTCAGGTTATATCTTTTCCTTTCTCTTCCTGCACAGCATCCAAGGAGGGAACTTCTTTACCCTGACTCTAGGAGGAATCATACCCTGCCAGGGACTGGCATGGCTTGGGGATCACATGTGGCTCTGCCCAGGGCTGATGGCTTCACACTCAGGTTTATTGCTTGTGTGGTCCAGAGCATGATGTGCTGCAAGGCCATCTTCCTTTGCCAGAGTTGGCTTCGTGGCTTAAAAAAAGGAGGTGTTTAGCAGAGGACAGAACTGGCCAATGGGTACCAAGAACTGCCTGTGGTTATAAAACAAGAAAACCAAAATAGTTGTCATGCTTTTCACGCTGCATAGGCTTAAGTGGTTTTTAAAATGGGCTTGGTTTGACCTGGATGTAGTAAACAAGTTCTTCTGAGTCCTGGAAGGCTCCCAGTGTGCAGGATGGGCAGCCAGAGCCACAGCAGTAACTAAGCATCCCCCATTTGCCTCAAATAAGCCCTGTACCTGGGTACGAAGGTCCATTAGGTAGGAGCGCTTTGTGCAAGGGGTAGATGAGGCCTATGCAATAACTTTGTTAAAAGCACTTTCCATTTTTTTTCCATCTCATGGGTCCACCTTGAGGGATGCCAGGGGCTCAAACCAAGGGTGGGTTGTTTAACTGAGCTGTGCTGCTCAGCTGCTCTGCCCAGCCAGGTCCCAGCAGTGCATGGACCTCACTGGGCAGGTAAGAGCAGATCCCACCTTGACAGCTTCCCCAGGCCAGCTAACCACCTACCTGGGACAAGCTTGGAGTCAGGGAATCATGGTGTCCACTGCTAGATTGTGCAGTGGGGTTTTATGTGGCCCACAGATCTTGTCTGATTTTTAATTCTCTTTAAAGCAAAGTCCTTTTTTCAGTGTGTGAATAAATGCTCTCCTAAAAGAGGAGATGCCATCTGGTCCTAAGCACAAATATAATTTTCCAGAGAGTTAGATTTAAATAAAATCCACAGGCTGAGAGTGGTGGCTAAGGAAGCCCATGGTGGGGTTTTGCCCCTTCTGCATCTTGCTGGAAGCAGATGACTTAATTTATAGGAGGCTGCAGTGAAACAGGGGTTGTGGCAGGTGGAGACTCCACAAAGTCCCTGAGCTCCCCAGGGCCTGATGGTTAAACTGGTTCTTGCAGGTAGGCTAAGAGTATTGACATGCAGATGATCAGGAGGCTGTTGAGGGGATGGGGGTAGGTTTGCCATGCACAGCCTATGCCCTGCAGGGCTCCACCTTCTTCGTCATCCTTAGAGGAATCAGCAAGCAGTAATTACAGCTGCAGCAAGTTGCTTTCTTTTGCATACTGATTTGTTGGGTGATCTGGAGCAAGGACACGCACCTGGGGCTGGCTTTTCCTGTGTGGGAGTTACAGGTGCCAGCCAACTCACCAGTTACATTAGTACAGAGCCCCAGTGCAACTCCTCTGGAGCAGTGTTCTTGTATCAGCTGAGCTGTGTGCCCCTCATGTGCTTTGCCTCTCTTGTCTTCCAGCCACTGGTGTTGCTGATGGAGTGGCCTGAAGCCACCAACTTTGCCTGCCTTATCGCAGGCTACTGCCGTCTTCTGGTGGACTCCAAGAAAATGATATTCTCCAGGGTCCCCACCCAGCCGCCCCCACCTCAGATTATCAAGGCAGGTATGTTTCAGCCTCTGCTTTCTGTGTGAGCTCCTTCCCCAGGCTCCCTGCTACATCCTCTGCCCAGGGCTCTGCAGCACTACAAAAGAGAAGGGCTTCTCTGGGATCTTCCTCCCTGCTTCCCTTTCCCCTGCAGAACCAGCAGACCCCTTTTTAACCAGAAAACAAGAAGCCAGGAGACAAGTCCTCATCTTGGAAAAGTTCTGACTTGTGGTGTCAGCTTGGGCCCTAAACACTCTCTGCAAGTGTTGTTCTGGCAGCTCCTGGAGCAGATCCGGGAGGTGTCATTTGAAAAGACCTGTCGTGCTGCCAGCTGAATGCTGGGTCCTCACAGAACAGCGTGTGCATTGCTGCAGGGATGCAGCACACGCTTCTTGGCTGGCATCCCAGCTCTGAAGACCAACACGAATATATGCACTCAGCCAGGAACTGTGTTCCTCCTGTCTTTGGACACTGCTGCCTTCATCAGTGGAGGTCCGGGCTGCTCTGCTGCTTTCTTAAATCAGGAAGGAAATGTTGGTGTTTCAGCTTTTCAGGTGCCCAGCCTCATGCAGGAAGCAAGCGGCAGGTCTGGGCACAGGAGAACAGAAAAGTTTAAGGCTGGTTCTGTCCCACCAGGCACCAATACTCTGTTCCTTCAGGGTAGATTGTAGGGGTCAGTCACCCTCAAAGCAATCACTGATTCTCAGGAGTAATTTCAAAGAAGAGCAAACCATGGGTTAGAGGCAGGTGTTCCATGCAGGTGTTTACACTGAATACCTTTTGCATAGGGAAAAATAAACCATCAGATCAGTAGCTGGAGTTGGGCAAAATACCAACTCAGCTGACTCTGGAAGGTTTCTCCCAGGCCTCCTGAGTGACACTGCAGTTCCAGGGAGCTGTGGCAAATCTTTAATTTAGCTGCCAGTGTCAAAACTGCCTCCTCAAGATGGGGGTAGGTGGGAGAAGTGCCAAGAGCTAGCAGGGTCCTTGGGTGCCTGGGTGCCTCTGAGATCTAAGGAAGATGCCCAGACACAGCCTTAGCATGTGTGAGGTCACATTCACAAAAGGCATTGGGAAACCATCTGCATCAACCTCAATGAGTCCAGGCAAAGACCTGGCAGGTGATGTTGGTGTAAGTATTCACGCATTATTTTCTTTCTTACCTCCACCTGTGCCTCTTCAGGACAACTGTCACTGTGGTCTGTGCTCTGGGTGCCCTACAGGAACACATTTAGTCACATTTTACTATGAGTGGAAGGTGTTTCCAGTTCACCTGGTCAAAATTAGAGTGACCCTTCTCTGGGTCATGTCACCCTGAGATGGGCTCCAGGGATACATGGGGTTGTGGGAAGTCAGGAATGCAGTGGGAAGTGGAGAGCATCCCAGAACATCCCCAGGGGCTCAGAGGGAGGCTGGCAGTGCCACAGCTACTGGTTGCTCTGGTGATATCTTGCCATATGCAACCGGTACTTTTCCACACTCTAGCAACAGTGATAATACCAGGGTTTTTCCTTGAGGAGTTTTTGTTTTGTGGGCATGCCCCAAGCCTCTGCCAAAGGATATAGCAGATCTTGCCCTTTCCTTGACAATCTCAAGAAACCAATGTCACTCCACAGGGGTCTGAAGTGAGTGTGAGGGGAAGTCAAGGAGCAGGCAGGACAGCTATGGAGCAAGGTGTCCACGGTCTTCATACCAAAGAGCGAACCCTTCTTTGGATAGCCTGGTCTATCCTCAGGGGTGCAATGGAAACCTCTCTGAGCAGTGAAGTGGAACAGTTTCCCTACAAACCTAGTACACTCAGCCCAGCAGCCCGTCCTTCAGAAGGAGTGAATTTAGCGTGCATTGAGAGAACAAAGTCTGCTCCCAGTTCTAGTTTCTCTCTAGCTGCAGGCTGAGCTGTCAGGAGCCAGGCAGATCACAGAGAGCGGGGACTGCTGATCATTAGCACATCTCTCCAGGAACAATAAGAAAGCCTCACTGGGATGAATCAAGTCAGCCTAGGCTTTGACTTTCCGGGCTGCAGGCAGGCTCTGCCAGAATCTTAAATGTAAAATCAAGCCATAGCCTGTGTTTTTTGCCTAGGAGAGGAGCATATCCATCTTCCCTGAGGCCCATTAAACCCCCACCCCCCACTGAGCTGCAGACATTTTTAGAAATGCACACTCTGTCTGGATGCTGTCAGTTAGATCTGTCTCTCCGCGTTTCCCTGTGGAGCCCTATGCCAGATCCTTGTCCTCCACTGGAAGGGCTGTGCCACGCTGCAATTCACCTCCTTGCCATTTCCTCTCTCCGCTCCCGCCAGCAACCAGGCAGCTCCATGCTCTTGGTTGCTCTCTCAGCTCTTCATCGGAACCTTCTCCCCCAGAGCATCCAGGATTATGGATTTTAGGGTTTTGGCCCCATTCAGCAACAGGCTATGGCACAGCATGGGCAGCCAGCGAGGCAGTCCAAGCAGGGCAGGCTGCGAGCGTGACCCATCAGAGAAGCCTCTGCTATTGTCCATGCTACCCAACCACAGCCTAGCACTAAATGTACATCCCCAGCTGTAAGAGCAGCCACTCTTACAGCTGGCATTTCTGCATGCCAGTTCGTCCATAAAAGAGAGAGAGATTGTTTTGATTGGGATTTTAGCATTGCAGGTGATGAACAATATAATAGAAACATGTGTTTGGGGACACAAATTGTCCAATTTGTTGCACTAATGAATTTAATTAGGATTTATTTGATTTAATTTATACTTGGTAAGGCGGGACGGAGCCTGCATCCCCCTGGCAGCTGTTCTCAGCACAGCTGCACGATTCAACCTGTAATGCAGACAGATGCCCCTCTGGAGGGCTGGACCACCAGCCAGAAGTTCAAGCAATATTTCAGCCATTTGCCTCGCACAAGGTAGAAGGGGAGGCTGTTGCAGGGAAAAGCTTAACAGTAGGAGCAGAGGGCTCTTTCAGAGCTAGCCTGATCTGATAGCTGCCATCCAGATAGAAACAACGCACAGACTGTGGGCAGTGAGGGCCAAGGGACTGAGAGGGGGCATGATGCTTAAAGTCAGCCAAGCTGAGTTGGAAGTCTCTCTGAAAGCAACGTTACACCACGTTTAGCAGTCTGCTCAGGAAAACTGCTTGGTCCAGTCAATGTTATGCAAAAAAATGGTGACAACAACATCACTTTTACTGTATAGTGCGTGAACTGGCAGATAAAGGCTGAAGGTCCTTGTTTGTGCATGCAGCCAGGCTGCTTCTGTTGCCCTCGAGATGGTTGGTGGCTTGGTGATGCAGCGTCCACATCCCCATGTCTCAGTTCTTGCTGTCCTGGCCAGCCCTCCTCTGGTTCTGCCTAGTTCTGCCTCCCAGCAACCTACTGGGATCTTGATTCCTCTCCCTGCTGCTGTCAGCAGCCCAGAAACAAGATGTTTTCCCAGGTAGCCAAAGTTCAGCCCAGAGCAGTATAAAAGATGAGACATTTAGAAAACAGATCTGTCAGGAAAGGTTAAAGGAATTTGCTGTGGTTAGTCTAGAAAAGAGATGGGAGGTGGATGGGGAGGAACAGGACAATATTTCTAATGTCTAAATGTTGTTTCTAAAAGGGCACTGACGTGTTGCGCTGCTGGTCCATGGTGTCACTGATCTAATTCCCCACAACAAAAACAGCTTTCAGTACTTCCTTATCTTAAATGTTATAATATTGAACTTCATAAAATTCATACAGTTAAGGTCTATAGCATGCAGTCATTTTGGATTCAATGGCGCAAACAACACAAGGAGGTGCTCTGCTCTATCAGTGTGTCACAGGGCTTTTGATGGCTGGAGTTCAACTGCCTCTAAATCCTGTCCAGCCACTCTCTAGGCTCTTCTGTCCTCCAGGCACACCTAAGGACCTCACTGAAACACTGACATCTCTTTGTTAATGGGAATCCAGATTTTATTGATTTAGGAAAAACAGGCCTGTTGGCTTCTTCAATAACACATGGGCGTGGGCTCTGAGCAACCTGTTCCAATTGAAGACGTTCCTGCTGGTTGCAGGAGCGTTGGACTAGATGGCCTTTAAATGTGCTTTCTAATGCACGTCATTCTATGATCTGTGCATGCAGGACATTTCTTCCTGCTCTTGTTATTGGCAGATAGGTTGTAGAAGATGATTTTTCAAAAGACCAGCCAGGGAATACACATGTTCCACTACTGTCTGGCACGCCAAGGGCTGCAGGGCAGAGACCACATGGATGCTTTTCCAGGGAGAGCAGGAGCTTCCCCATGTTATCTTCCCTTCTCCTGGGTGCTGCTGCTAATTTGCCTGTTCTGGTTTTGATTTAGATTACATCAATGCACACAATATCCACCGCCCTGCTGCAGCAGGGCACGCAGCAAAGAAAGAGAGCGGGTTGGTGGGTGGCTCGGCCACCAGCACCAAAGCAGCTGGGGCTTCAGCCACCAGGGCTTCGGACTCGGAGCTCATCAGCTTTTGCTACCTGCACATGCGAGAGCAGAGGAAGGAAAGAGAGAGTAGGACGGATATCAATGAAAACCTGATATTTTTTGAGGAAACTCGTCCCAGGACCAAATCCGATCCCACTTCCAAAAGCTCTGGACAAGGCTACAATGGGACAGGTAATGAGTATGACCTGGATGGCCTTGACCAAGAGAGGCACGTGAGCAGGGCCAGGGCGCACACCATAGACACCCACCTGCGGAGCGACGCCTCGCACTTCTACTGTGAATCCTGCCAAGCCAAAATCAAGAGCCGCCTGGCCTCATGCAAGGGGGGCAAACCTGGCAGCACCTGGGACAACATGGTGGATTTGATGTCACTTCCCCCTCCCGGGAGCGATGAGGAAGAAGACGAGACAACATCCTTGCTCCCTGCTATCGCTGCCCCTCCTCCTGGCTTCCGAGATAACAGCTCAGATGAAGATGACCCAAAGCGCCGGGCAGCTGCCCAAAGCCAGGAGCAGGGACGGCACCTCTGTGGCATCCTCTATGATGAGATCCCTGTGACACTAATAGACAACGTGCAACCACGGACAGTCCGAGACCATGCCCAGGAGCTGGATGATGCTCTGGTGTCCACTCTGCAGGCCCTGGAAGCCCTGGCTGCTTCAGAGGATTGTCCACATCCCCCACCACAGCAGACAGCAGGTATTTCTGTAGCTGTATTTTCTTTTTTCCCTATAGCCTTTCTTTCCTATGGTACATCCTCCCCTCTAGTCTCCTTCTCACATCCTCTATGCGATTGTGGAGAAGCTTCTATTATATTCAAAGTTAAGTTGTGGCAACAGGCTCCAGTGAGACCAGCCATCCTGCTGCTCAGAAGATTGCTAGGAAGCTGAGATGGGATTCCTCCCTGACAATGGTGGAAGGAATCTCTTGGTTATCCTGTATCTGCCACGTTCACACGCCACGATGCTGGGATGAGGCACTAACAAACCAGTACTGTGAGCATGAGTTCCTCCCTGGTGTGACCCCACTCAGCTGGTACTTTTGGTCCTCACTCTTCACAGGTTCCCACTCAGGCTTTGTAATGTGTGACGCCTTCACAGGGCAAACCTGCTCTCAGATGGGTGTCTCTGTGCTGGCAGCACAGTCCTTTGTCCCTCTCCTTACTTTTGTTGCCCTACTCAGTATGGCAGAGGAGCTGTTGCCTGATTTTTCCTTATTCATCCAGACAAGTCCCTGGATCTGCTATCATTCACACTGGAAATCTTCCCAAGACCTTTTCCTAGGCCAGGAGGTCTTGCTAAATTGATCTAGCAAGCCAGCTCAGTGCTGACAAGTGATATCTCTTAGAATCATAAACCCTTAGTTCCAGGAAGTCACTAACATTTCTCAAATGGCATAGTGTGTCCTGCATTCCTGGTACCCTCCTGCCCCTCTCCTCTGCGTGGCAGTGTGGTGTAAGTGCTGTTGTGGGGTTTTCCTTGTGTCCCTTCTCAGGTCTTATTGTATTGGCTGCCATCACTCCTGAATCGTCCTTGGATTCTGGCCATGAAACCAACTCTTCAGAGATAACCGATGTCTCAGAAATGGTCTCTGCTATGAAGCAGCATCAGAACGCAGCCTACTTCCTTGCTCAACACATCAACAAAGAAAACTTCCTGGCCAGAAAGGACTTGCCTTTCCGAATCCAGAGCTGTGCTGCCCAGGCTGTTCTCACCTCACCCTATCCCGTCAGCCACCAGGAGCCAAGCCCTTCATTGAAGCCAGCTTTCTCTCACCAAAGCCCCAACTGCAAGAGCAAACAAGAGCAGCAGCACGCTGAGCAGAGCTACACCTTGGCTGTCCAGCCAGTGCTAACCCCAAAGCTTAATGATCAGAACACAGGGGCTCCAGTGCCAGGCTCTGAATGCAAAGGTGCAGGCCACACAAAACCTGCCTTTGAGGTATCTCTGCAGGCCACAGCAGCCCCAAGCAGGGAGCAGGCACAGGATCTGCAAGAGAAGATTGCCAAAGAGGTCCAGCCAAGTTCCAAGCTCCTCCTGGATCAAAAAAGTGGTCTAACTCCAGCCATCATTTCAGCTGCTCTACAGCAAGTGGCAAACGCAAAAGGCTCAGCTCCCCAAGTGGGAGCAGCCTCCAAGGAAGACCAGAATGTGAATGGTACCAGCAGCTGTGTATCAGCCAGCAGCAAGCCTTTGAAACTTAAAGGAGGGCCACAAACTGCAGAGACATTATGCAACTGCCAGCAGCAACAGCAACTCTCTCCACAGCACCGCTGTGAAGTTTCTCCAAGTCCTAAAGAAGCTCATGGCAGTAAGGCTGAAGCTTTCCACCTCACTTCAGCAGGGGAGGAAATGATGCCTGGTAAGACTTTTGCCTCTAAAAGCTACCGACAAAAAGCAAGTAGAGATGGTCCAGTAAAAACAACAAGTGGAGAGCCAGGTCAGAAGGCAGGTGGGGATGGCACGAGCCTTGTCCTTCAGAAACATACAACTCCTTCAAACCAAGGACAGAAAATACAACAGGAAAGTTCAGCCAAAAACTTAAAAGCTGAAAGTAGTAATTTGCACTCTCCATCATGTGGTAGCAGTTTCAGGAGCGCTAGCGAGGAACCCAAAGGGCCAATCCAGCTGGTGCCCAGGTCTGAGAGCCTGCAGATCAGCACTGTGCCTTCCAAAAAAGTAGAAAAGGTCCTGGAGGTGACCCAACAAGATCCTGATGTCCCAGCTAAACCCAAAGCTCCAAAAGCTCCCTTCAGGTTGAGGAACCTGTTCTCTGCAACGTTTCCAACCCGGCTGAAGAAGGAGACGGACGAGCGACAGGCCCAGCTCCAGAAAGTGAAGCAGTATGAGCTGGAATTCCTCGAAGAGCTACTCAAGCCAAAGAGCAAAGGTGACCTCCCACCACAGGAGTATCTGCACCCTCCTGCCCCTGGGCGCTGCAGCTGCCAGCTAAGGAGCAGTCCTGTGCAAAAAGTCCCAGGGATGTCCAGGGAGCAAAGGCGCAGCTGTGACTGCAAACGAATTTGCAGGGGGGTAAGGCCACCCCCTAACCAGTTGGTGATGCCAGAACTGGAAAGGCGAGGCACGGATAAAGGTACTGATGACCAGAAGCAGGCAGAAGCCATTAGGTTGACAAGCATGAGCAGTCCTTCCAAAGGCAAACGGATACGATCCACAAGTTTAGAGTCCAGAGACTACCGATCAGATCCAGAGAATGGCATGTCCTGTTTGACAACATGCGCTTCCCGGGGGGAGTGCATGGGTGCTCCACACTACAGGAAGCTCTTGCGGCGCTACAGTGTCAGTGAAATAGATAAGACTGATGGAACATCCCTGTCCTCTGACATCTACCAGAGCATCTATACAACACAGCAGAAAGGCCCCCAGAAAGAGCCTGAGCCCAGCATCCTTTGTCCTGTTCTGAAGAACAAAATCCAGGAAGCCTCTGGAGTGGCTGAGCCCTCCTATGTCCAGATAGCACAGGAGAAAAAGAACCAGAAGGGTTCAGCAGTCTTCTCTGTCCAGGAGGAGATGTATCCAAGTCCTGCCGAGCTGCAGGATGAAGACATGGAGGATGAGAACTGCTGCTCTATCCGGTACTGCTTCTACTATAGGAAATGTGATGTTGCAGATGATGGGAGCGAGAAGGATGAGCTGTCCTATTCCATCCCCATGCAGATACTCCCAGGAATGAAGCTGGACAATCAGATGGTCCCAGTCATGAGCAGGACTCTTCAGGTCCTAGATGCAACAGCCTGCAGCAGTCCAAATGACAGTCAGACCCAGGAAATAGATTTAAGGACCTCCAGTTTTGAGGGGAGCTTGGCAAAGATCAACACCCTTCGAGGACATGCCTACAGCTTTCCCAATGGTTTTCTGCAAGTGCAGCTGGACACCAATGAGCTCCTGACCATCCTGAGGCAGTGTGTGGTGAACCCTGATGTCCAGGACTGCAAACCCTACATCTCCCAGCTGGCTGAATACAAGCAGGAGCTCGCCCTCAAGTTCAAGGAGTTTCGGGCATCCTGCCGCCGTGTGGCAGCCGTTGACAAGAGTCCTACCCACATGCTCTCTGCCATCACGAGCAGCTTCCAGGTGCTAAGCAGCCTCATTGAGACATTTGTGAGGTTGGTGTATGTCGTGCGCTCAGAGTCCCAGCGCCAAGAGCTGCTAACGAAGGTGGAGGAAGTGGTGAGAAACTACACCTTCCTCCTGAAGGCTGCAGAGGAGTCCACAGCCAGAATGCTGAGCCACCAGCAGACGGTGGAGCAGCTTGCCCGCCAGTCAGCCACAGTTGCCACTGTCATGAGCACGCTTACACGCTCCCTAAAGACATTGATTAATAAGTAAGCCAGCTAAGAAATCCAGTAAGCCAGTGTGTGCCGGGCCATGTGCTAGTGGTTCTCAAATCACATAGGTCTGGTGAGGATGTGCGCCTACAGGCCCACATCTACTGGGGTTTGCGGTAGCCAAGACACTCTTTATTCTCTGCAGTACGGATGGCTGTGTTGGTGTTTTTGAAGGGTAAATTCCTGTCCTGTTCCAAGCTGTGCAGCCAGCTCATCAGGAGTCTCAAGCAGCCACTCTGCTTGCTCTCCCTTGCTGGCTTCTTGGTGATGGTACTTGGGGAAGCACAGTTGCCCCATCTCCACACTAGTTTGGTTTCACGTAGCTCTGGGCCTCACCTGTGCAAAGACATTTGTCATGGTACATGTGGGCCAGTGAGTTAGCAAGAACTGAGCTGAGATCTCCTGCCTTCACTTGGGCAGTCTGGAGCCAAACCAGTGTCTTGCCACGTAAACAGCTCTTCTGCCTCCAGGGTTTTCCTGGCCAACAAATGCAACATAATTATCAGCAATGGGGTGCAAGTCCCTGCTGCGATGCTCGGGCCTGGGAAGTAGTCCTAGCATGGGCAGGATGCCATAATCCTGGGGATGAGTTAGGTCACCCTAGCAGGCACTACTCTCACAGATTAGGCACCAATGCCCTAGTCCTGAGAACCTGTACTGCACGTGCAAAAGGCGAGGGCATAATGTGTGCGAGCAGGGATGATCCAGAGAAGTACAGGCCTGTCAATCTGGCCTCCGTGCCAGGGAGATTTATGGAGCAGATCATTTTGAGTGCCAGCAGACAGCACACGCAGGACAACCAGGTGATCACACCTAGTGAAGCTTGGGTTTATGAAAGGCAGGTCCTGCTTGACTGACCTGATCTTCTATGACCAGGTGACTTGCATAATGGATGAGGGAAAGGCTGTGGATGTTATCTACCTAGACTTCAGTAAATTCTTTGACACTGTCTCCCACAACATTCTCCTGGCTGCTCCTGGCTTAGGCAGCTGCCCTCTTCGCTGGGGGAAAAAACTGGCTGGACGGCCTGGCCCAGGGAGTTGTGGTAAATGGAGTTAAATCCAGTTGGCAGCTGGTTGCAAGTGGTGTTCCCCAGGGCTCAGTGCTGGAGTCTGTTCAGTTTAATATCTTTATCAATGATCTGGGCAAGGGGATTGAGTGCACCCTCTGTAACTTCACAGATGACACCAAGTCTGGCATGAGTGTTAATCTGCTTGAGGGAAGGAAGGAGGGATCTGGACAGGCTGGATCAGTGGATCAACACTAACTATTGAGTTCAGCAAGGCTGAATGTCAGGTCCTGCATGTGGGTCACAACGACTCCATGCGACACTACAGGGCTGGGGAGCTGCCTGACATCAAAGGACATGGAGTATTGATTCATAGTGGCTGAACATGAGGCAGCAGTGTGCCCAGGTGGCCAACAAAGCCAACAGCATCCTGGCTTGTATCAGAAATAGCACAGCCAGTAGGACCAGAGAAGTGATCCACACCCCACCCCGTATTCTGCATTGGTGAGGCCATACCTCAAACACCGTGCTCACTTTTGGACCCCTCACTACAAGGATAGTGAGAGGCTGGAGCATGTGCAGAGAAGGGCAATAAAGCTGGTGAGGAGCCTGGAGCACAAGAGGAGGGGCTAAGAGAACCGGAGTTGTTCAAGCTGGATTTAAAAAGGCTGAGGGGAGACCTTATTGTTCTCCACAACTACCTGAAAGGACGTTGTAACAAGGTGGGCATTGCTCTCTTCTCCCAAGCAGCAAGCGATGGGACAAGAGGAAACAGCCTCAAGTTGTGCCAGGGGAGGTTTAGATTGGATATTAGGAAAAAAATTCTTCACAGTAGGGTTTGTTAAGAATTAGAACAGGCTGCCCAGGGAAGTGGTTGAGTCACTATACCTGGAGATATTTAAAAGATGTGTAAATGCAGTACAGAGGAAAACGGTTTGGTGTTAGGGTTGTCAGTGTTAGGTTAACAGCTGGGGCTCTATGACCTTAAGGGTCTTTTCCAACCTAAATAATTTTTTGATTCTATGTTCCCCTTCCTCTGCTGGATGGTTGTGTCCACACTAGACCCTGCAAGGAACCCCGAATGATCTTTGAACACTGCAAGCCAGAAGCTGGGCTAACAGCTGCAAGGAGCCCTCTTTGACACTGTTCTTCAGAGACCAGGTCTGTGCCTCCAAGACTCAGCCCAAACCCTCTCCTGTTTCCTTTCACCATGCCCATTAGAGAGGAAACTCAGATGGTCTTTGTGAACCACAGCTTGCCCCTGAGCCAGGCAGTACTACTGCCATTGGCTGAAGGAGCTGCCCTCCTTCCCAGGGCACTGGTGTTCTTCTCCTGTCTCCACTGGACTGACTGCCGTAAGAAGCGTTATTTAGTACTGCGTGATAGTTATTTATTTGGAGCTGGGGTTTTGGATTGTATTCCAAGTGAATGGTAAAACTATTCCTAATTGCTTCCCTTCACACCCTGAGGCTCCCCACCTCCTCCCAGTCTAGTTTCCAGACCTAATCAATCAGGCCACCTTAACTGGTGCTTCACTGCAGTTGCCCACATTCCAAAACAGAGCAAAGAGAAAAATGCAAGGTTGCACATTGCATTGCCCTTACCCTTCCACCCACCACACTTCACACGTGCACAGGGAGAGTAGGTCCTGCTGGGGTCCCTGCGCCTCTACCCATTGCACCCACCTCCTGCTGGAAAAGGCGATCGTGGCATCAGCCTCACCGCAAAAGGAGTCAGACCGGTTGTCAAACTCAGCCAGCTTGCCCCAGTGCTTGGGGATGATCAGGGATCTCCATACGACCAATCGCTTCCCATCTCTATTATTTTTTTATGAATACGCACATTCAAAATCTCTTGTTCTTCCATAGGATTTATGGAAATGCACAATGTGCTTTTAACATGCGCATCCTCTAACGAGTGCAATAACCTTCCCTGACCCATGGCTGTCCCGGACTTTGGCCATTGCTGCCAGCAAGGCAGAGAGGATCCTGCTGTTGGGACAGCCTCCTGCTTTCAAGAATGATGTAGCAAATATACAATGGAAAAGCCAATTGAAATTTCAGTCCATGGTGGACAAAGGCTGTTACAAAGCTGAAGGCCGACAGGGAGCTGTGGTTTTCTTTTCCCCGTGAATTATCTATTATGAAACTATTCGAGTTTCTTTGAGCTCCCCGTTATGCCTATATCATTCCTTCATAAATCTATCAGTCTAATACAGAGGAAAATTTTTTTATTGTCTGTATATAGTATATATAAATAAAATATATATAAATTATATATATATATACACAAATTTATGTCTTGTTTTACAAACAAGAAAGATTAAATATATTAATCTTAATATCCAAGCTAGCATTTGTGTCTTTTTTTAAGAACTTTGTGGAAATGTGGCTATTCTTAGCTGTACAAAACACTGTTCATAAGCAAACCCCCCTTTTTTGTTGCTATAGAAATGCATGTATCTCCATTCTGGAAGGGCACAGCTTAAGGACTCCACAACGTTGCTGGACTCCACAGCAGTTAAGCATGAAGAAGCCATGAAGCAGCAAAAACACAGGTTTGAAATGAACTGTTTGACTTGGCACAGATTTGTTTTGTTAATGGACATTTTGGCTCAATTCCCCTCTAGCAGCATCACCTCTTCACCACTGGTGGGAAGTGTGGCCCTCCTGGTGCCCACAGGACACCCTCCCACCCCAAAGCAGAGGAGAGCCAGGATGTGCTTTAACCCCTGGCTCTGCCAGTTATCAAACTCATGTCTGATCCCTTTGGATGAGCCAAGCTCAGCACACACTGCCCAGCTCCAGTGTGTGTTTTCAGCCAAGTCGCAGCCTCTGCCTGGCAGTTGCTCTCCTTCCTAGGAAGAGGTGACAGTGTGCGACCTGCCATCAGTGGCTTGATGGCTCTGATGCCCTGTGGGACTGCTCTGGTGTGTCTGCAGGGGAAAGCCCAGCAAAAGCATAATGCCAGACCCAGTGAGAAATCTGAGCAAGACAAACGGTTTCCTAGCTACTGATGACATTTCCAATATCCCATTCCCTCTGAGAACACGTTTTGCCTTGCACGGTGAACTGTTCTCTATTTATCAGGGAGGAGGGCATTGACATGTGCCCTCTATGAGCCCCAAAGCCTCCAGGAACTGTAAAAGCCAAGTCTGATAAAGATCCAACACACACAAAAAAAAACCTTAGGAACTGGGTCATTCTCTGTACGGGGGTTGAAAGTGTTGTCTAAAGTAATGCAGCAGCTGTCAAGACTCACACATGTTCTGTGTGCCTCCAGGCTGAAAGGGTTAGGGTTAATCACACCATTTCCCATGCTGAACTAACTAACGATGATTGACACTCAATGGGATGAAACCCATCTATTTATAAAGCTAGATCAAAAAAATTGGAAAAGCCAAGAGGTTTTCTAACAACCCCCAGAACCTGAAAATGTTGTTGACAGCAGGCAGTTTAATGAGCAACATCAGAGTTGATGCTTAGTACCATCTACTGGACAATAAGCACCCTGACAGAAAGGAATTATTTCTTCACAGAACACTGTTATTGGTACAGTGGTGGCAATAAGTGCTTCAAGATCATTCAGATGTCCCTGTGTGAAGGAAGAACTAGTAGACGTCAAGCAGGAGTCCCAAGATAGGTTTGGATAAAAGTGTTTGAGTCTCTGTGGACTCTGCTGGTCGTTGTCAGCTGGAGACAACAACTCAGCTCCATGGTTTAAAGCACTTTGAACTCTAATCCCTGCAGCGTAGCAATCACATTCTCCCATCAGGATTTCCTTCCTCTCCAATGTCCTGGCAAGACTACACAGGAATCACTGCAGCCCCAGATACAACATGCTGAATAGCTGGGACCCACTGCTGCTTTAATCATGCCCGAGGGAGCTGACAGTGTCAAGAAAGTCAGATATCTCAGCTTTTTTTATCACCCAACCTTATTTAGTACATATGAAAACAGTCTGTAAACATCACAGGAAACCTTTCCAAAAGTTTTTCTGTCAGTCTATGTAATTCCATGTCAGGACACGAGCAGATGAGGAACCTGCCCATGACCCATCCCATTGCAGCCACTGTATGACCTTCCATCCCAGCTGAGATGGTTCCCCTTGCTGTCACCTGCACCCCAGATACAGCGTGAACAGAGAAGTTGTTTCTGCAGTTGGACTATAAAGTCATGAAAAAGCAAACATACTGCATTCAAAGTGCAGAAATCCCAGCACTGCCTCTCTGAGGTTTGTTTCACGCTCCAAGGGCTGAGGAGATCTGGGGACATCCACTGGGTCTACACACACAGTCTAGGACTCTAAAATCCTCCAGTGAATGCCACTTTTGAAAAATCACCTTGGAAATACTCCTGAATCTGATGAATAGTCATGTCTTGCTAGAACAACAGGACCCGTCCTCATATTTTTAATTGGGGTCCTTAGAAAGACAGAGTAAAAATGCTGAGTAGAAAGGTCAGGAACATGGCTTTTAAAAAGCTTTTCATCCCTAAATCCATACTGTTTCTAGTGAACACCTGAAGATACCATTTATTTCCCAAAGATTTCTCCTTTTCCTGTCAAATGGTGTCTTTCTTGTGGTTGTGCTCTGGGTCAGCTCGATCCTGTGTGACTCTGGTAGTGTTTACAGTGGTACGGGTGAGCTCCACTCCTAAATACAACCCGTCAGACCCAGTGGGATACTTGTGATAAAGTTATGTTCTCTGCAAAGGAAAGAATAGGAGGTTCTTGTAGAATCAGTAAAACTTCAAACCAAGACAGTTCTTACTACATCCATGTGGCCTTGAGTAGCAGAGAGAGGCTTTATTTAAAAATAATCACTGCAATCCAAATGGCAGAGAAGCAGGCAGAAAGGGAGCAGCCAATAGAACTGCTCCCAGGAGTGATGGTTGGTACTTCTGCTCCCACACAGAAAAGCCTCAGGTCTCTCAATGTTCAGGGAGAGTCAGGAGAGGGAGGTGAAATCCAGAAGGACCTAACACTGGAGATGCAGCCCTTCTCAGCCTCCCACTCCTCTTAGGCCTTAATTTTTTCCTCAGCCACTACTTTCCTTTCCTTTGCTTGGCAAAGATCAACACCCTTCGAGGCCATGCCTGCAGCTGATGGGTTTCTGCAAGTGCAGCTGGACACCAATGAGCTCCTGACCATCCTGAGGCATCATGTGGTGAGCCCTCATGTCCAGAACTGCAAACCCTACATCTCCCAGCTGGCTGAATACAAGCAGGAACTTGCCTCCAAGGAATTTCAGGCATCCTACCACCACACGGCAGCCATCAACAAGAGTCCTACCCACATGTTCTCCACCATCACAAGCAGGTTCTGGGTGCTAAGCAGCGTCATTTAGATGTCTGTGAGGCACCAAGAGCTTCTGACTCCTTTTTGGCCTCCCCTCCCTTTCAGCCCTTACTTTTTCTTGATCTCTGCATCTCTTTCTGGCCTTCCATGCTTGTCAGTCTCGCACCACATTTTGTCCTCCCACCTCTCTTTGTCTTCCCACTCCCTTTTGTCCTCACAATCCTTTTTCGGCATCCCCTTTTCTTCCAGTCTCCCTACCCTTTTCAGTTTTAACTTTTTTCTCAGCCTCTGCCTGAGGCTCCACCTTTCCTCTGCCTCTTCTTTCTGCCTTCCACTCAGTTTTGGCCCCCACTATTTTTCTGGCTTCTACTTATCTTTCAGCCACCAATGCAAAGGGCAGAGGCTTGTGCTATTCCTGTCAAGCACCATTCATTAACAGAACCAGCTGAGCTGGGAGGCAATGCAGTCACAGGCAACAGGAACTAAAAACAATCATCAGCCACAGGTTTTCCGCCTGAAAATGTGTCCTTGGTTAAGTGGCTGGTGGTAATTGAGTGGCAGTTGCATGCAGGAATGTGCCAAGGGCTACTTGCCTTGATTTACATCACCATGGAATTTAATAGAGCTAATGTGCTGCTTAAAACTTCCTGGAAAATATATTCCCTGGCCATGAAACGCAAAGGTATCTCTGATTGCATCACCACAGAAACAGGTAAATAAAAAGGGAGGTTGGGGTGGGGGAGCTGCCATTCATGTGCCCTCAGGTTCTCCTTAGTTGAACAATAATTTACTTCACAGTTTCCAAAACATGAGGCAATGCAGCAGCTCAGGCTATGAGCTTGTTCTTTCTGCCACCAAAAAGAACTTATGCTTGTCTACATTGTAAACCACAGGAAAATGAAATAAAATCCTTGATTGGAAGTAGATAATTCAATTTATTATATTTTGCTTTCAGAATGAAGCAAGCCAACTGGAATTATGTGCTTTAATTCTGAATAAGGGTGTCCACACAAGAGTTGAGATAATCCAATGCGTTTCCACATCCAAACTTCACTTAGGCTGTGATTATTTTCCCAAGTGTCCTTTGACAGACAACCTGACTTGCAGGCCAATGTTTCAGCCACAGAGTCTCTCCCTTCATCCTGTTAGGCCAAGAACCAGATAAACATCTCCCTGGTCAAGGCTGGTTCTTCTTGTCCCCTCTCTTCAGTTAATGGCAATGCTAGCTGCTAACAGCCAAGCTACAGCTGAGGAGCCACATGAGCAAGCTTTTTGGCTTTGTTTAACTAAGACTTTGATGTGTTAAGAGCCTCTCCTCAATGAAATCTCTAAGATTATCCTGTTGTAAGAGCTTTGCTAGCCATAGTGATACAGAGTTAAGGTAGGTGGACTTTAGTCCTTATAACCAAAGTGCTAACCTACAAAGACATCGTGGTAACTGAAACATGGAAAGGGAGCAGGGACTTTTCTTAGGTGTCTCATGTGGCCATTTATGCACTGGAAGAAGATGCAGGGCCAGAGAGACTATGAGTGGCCACAGCACCCAGCCCCTGGTTCTGTTTTCCTTAAATGTGAAGGAGGTGGCATCCAACAGCTTTGAAAAATCTTCCCTCCTGGGAGCAGCTTCTGTTGGCTCAGCAGGACTCCTGAAAGCACGCTTGTCCTCTTGCTCACAAAGGCAAAATAACCATTTGATTTTACACAGGAAAATGTTGTCAGTCCCTGATTTGCAGTTGATTTAAGGACCTAATTTCAGGTTTTGTCAGATTTTTCACTCCTGCCAATCCCATCTCCTTGATCACAGGAAGAAGCTGATAGACATGCTAACTCAAAAATCCTGTGCAGGGGACATGGAAGTCCATGGAAGAAATCAATAAAATGGCCAGATTTTTTCAGGTGTCCTCCAGAAAAAAAGGTACAAGAGTGGGAATGGTTACAGTCATGTGAATTTTGTGTAAGAATATGGCTGCTAGAAATTTGGGAGGTATCCACAAATTCCATCACCTGAAACACCAGAGAGCCATCTGACAATGAAGTTTTCTTCTGCGGTGTTAAGATGAGCAATGTTTAGCAACAAATTAGAAGTGAATGGCTGTATTCTTCCTTTCCCATCCCTAGTATTTACGTGTGTCATAGCATTTCACGTGCTGTTACAGTAACACTAAAAAAATCAAAATTACTATATATTGATATTCTAATTCCTATCAATGCTGAGTATGGGAATTAATATCTGTTTTAATCCAGATTAATTCCAAAAGTAATGACACTGTACAAAGGGCTATACGAAACCTCCTCAAAGTATGATCTTGTAATCATTAGTTTACTGGCCTTTGAGGATAGTGACAACAGCATTTTAAGCCAAGATAGCCAAAAGATGAAATAAAAAAAAAAGTAAAATGTGGCCAGTCTCTGCAGATTTCAGACTATTTCTCCTGGCTGAATTCTCAAGGACTCAAAGCCATAACTTCTTGATGCCAAATTCATTGCAGAAGTTTGTTATCTATGAGACAGTCAAGTAAAATGAGTTAGAATTACACAACTGCATACAAATCCTGAAGAAGCTGTTTGCGGCTTATTTTGTATATTTAAAACCTTTAAACAACACTCATCTTTGCAAAAGCTAAATTAATCTACAGAATGTAATCACATGGAGGCTGAAAGTTCACAGGAGACTAATTACAGAATTAGGTACAAAGCCCTGATTATAAATGTAAAAGAACTCTCAGAAATTAAATTAAACGGCCTGTTATAATAGTACCCACATGGGTTTTAACAATCATCAAGAAGACAGGAAAAAAAACCCCTTTGTGCTTGTAATTCAAAGTATTCATTGCAATTACGACCTTTTAATCTCAAAACGTGGCCAATGGCTATTTCCAACAGAAAAATAAATAGCAGAAACTATTGCTGCAAATTCTAAGAACAAGTGCGGAAAATGCTGATTACAGCTATCGTGGTATTTTTCTCATTGAGTTTGCAGTGAGACCACTAGCTGTATATCCAAAAAGCCAATGCCCTTTCACACATAAAGCCCACTAGCATTTTTCCTTCGGATGAGTAGAAAAGGCCTTGAGTTGCACCAGGGGAGGTTTATATTGCATATTGGGAAATTTTTTTTTTCATGAAAGAGTGGTGAAGCACTGGCACAGGCTGCCCAGGGAAGCGATGGATTCACCATTCCTGGAGATGCTCAAAAAACATGTAGCTGGGGCACTTTAGGACAAGATTTAGTAGGCACAGTGGTTTTGGGCTGGTGGTTGGACTGGATGAATTTGATCTTTTCCAACCTTAATGATTCTATGATTTCACTTTTGCAATGGAATCAATCTGTCAGTCCCTCTCATCCTGTCCCGTCACCTGGGAGAAGAGACCAGCTCCCTCGTCTCCACAATCTCTTTCAGGTAGTTATAGAGAGCAATGAGGTCTCCCCTCAGCCTCCTCTTCTCCAGGTTAAACACCCCCAGCTCTCTCAGCCGCTCCTCATAAGTAATTGTATTTTTTAAAGTTCAACATAATGCCCCTCTAACAGTGTGTTTTCTTTCCAACAGTGTTTTTTTCCAAACACATGGTCAGGCAGAGCTAGGGCCAAAGCTCCAAATTAGCAAGAGTTTGGACTACTATTAAGTTCATAATAATATTAAACGTAGAAAAGAATATGTATGTGTGTGTGTGTGTGTGTGTGTGAGTGTTCAGATTTCTGGGAAAATTTATCCACATGCACGTGAGTGGGAAATTCGTTCTGTCCCAGCTCTGCTCTCGCTGCACACGTTGATGGAGATCACTGCCACGTGTCACCCAGGCCTGAGAAAGGCTGCTCACTTTCTGAAACTCCAACACGAGCGTTATAGCGAGTTTATTCGCCGGTATTTTCGGTATCACTCCTACCGAATGCGGGACGGCAGCCGAGGCGGGGGGGGCAGCGAGACGTTGGGGGGGGGCGGTCCGCCCAGCGCACGAGCGCCGCAGCAGCGGGACACGGGGCCGCCGCCCGGCCAGCGCCCCGGTGTCGGCGGAGGAAGGCGCTATGCTGAGGTAACGCCCGCCGCGCCGGGGTCGGGGGGACGCGGTCACGGCGCCCCGCGCGGGTAAAGGGGATGTTTTTCTCGACCCTTGAGAGAGGGGGAGGCCTGGAGGCCATCATGGCTGCCGAGGCAGGGGGCTGCTAATCACGTGACTGTGCCTGTTTCCAACCCATTTCCAAGGGACGCGTGCGACAACAGGCCCGGCCGCGTCCTGATCAATCGCAGGCCAGACGGCCGGGCAGCGGCCAATCGCAGCGCCGCTCCCGTCCTAAGCCCCGCCCCCTAGCGCGCCATGGGCCGTTGTTTCAAGGGTGGGCGGGGTATCCCGCCGAGGCAATGGGAAGCGCGCGGGGGCGGGGCCGCGGGGGTGGGGAGAGCATAAAGGGCGCGCGCGGCGGGCGTGAAGGGGCAAGATGGCGGAGTAGGTACGCGCCGGCGTGGCCTTCGCTCACCGTGCCGCGTCCTCGCGCAGGAGGCGGGCGGGTCCCCGTGCGGCAGCCGCTTGCGGCGCGAGGCAGAGCGCGGAGGAGGGGGGCGCCGCCGCCGCAGCCGCCGCCATGCCAAAAGTTAAGATCTTCAGCGGGAGCTCGCACCAGGACTTGTCCCAGAAGATCGCCGACCGCCTCGGCCTGGAGCTGGGCAAGGTGGTCACGAAGAAGTTCAGCAACCAGGAGACGTGGTGAGGCGGGGGCGGGGCCGCACTACAGCTCCCGGTGGGCCGCGGGGCGCCACCGCGCCGGGGTGGACGCGGGGCGCGCGCGGGGGCTGCTGGGAATTGTAGTCCAGGGCGTGGGAGGGGGACTCGGGGCCTTGGCACGCGCGGGGGGGGTGCTGGGATTTGTAGTCCGAAACTGGGGAGGGGGCGCGGGGCCTTTTGGCGCGCGCGGGGGCTGCTGGGAATTGTAGTCCGAGGCGCGGGGACTCGGGAGGGCCCGGGCTGTGGGCGGCGGGGCTCTGCGGGGACCGCGCTTGCGCCCCTCGGCCGAGAGAAGGGCGCTCCCGCTAGGCCCGAGACCCCTGAGGGCAGCCCCCGTGCAGGCCTGCGTCTCCCATGGGCGCCCTTCGGCCCCCCGCACCGAGCCTCGTTCTGTGGAGCTCGAGGATGCGGGGCTTCCACGTGTAGGGGACGGGGTTTGTCACCCGGCCGCTGTGACAGGTTAGGAGGGTAACGTTCGCCAGCCACACCTTTCCCCCACCGCCCCAAAAGCTGGGAACTGCTGGGAATGTGCCTGCTGGCCCTCCACGCGTGCTGGCATAGTCAAGGGTGTGATTACTGGAGGCTTGACGTCTTGTGTTGAGGGTGTAGCTGGTGTCTTTAAACTACTCTGAAGAACATCAAAGTCTTAAAGGTATTGATAAGGTTATTCAGGAAGGATCAGAGACTGACACCACTGTGTGGCCCATTATGTAGCTCCATTTATGTATTCTGTGTTCTGCCCAAGGTCTGAGACCTAAAATTTGTCTTGTTTCCTGTCTCTGTGTTGTATAAGACTTGCTGCCCTCCCACTTGAAGAAGCTAAAAGATAAGAGAGGCTAAATTTTTTTCAGAGCTTCTACAGCTTTAGAGAAACACACTGAGTGTGTCTTCACCAGTCAGTGTCATATGAAGAACCTTGGATGATTGCTGCAGACCATTCCTTTCTTCTATAGGCAGTGATTTCTTTTTTTCAGGAGAACCCAGGATGTACACGTGATATAGAATACTATATTTCTATTGCATGAGTATTGATTACACTTGAAAACTTCAGAGGCAGTGCAAAGGATTGTAGAGGACAGTTGTCAAAAGTCTGTTTGATTTACAGCCGTTGCTGTTGCACTGTTCTCATTGCCCTTTAACTGCTCTTATCCATCCAGTTGGCTAGCCAGCAGGTCCTTACGTCAGCAGGTAATGTGACTTCACCCTAACAAGACATCTTATTTACTCTAATAAACTGATAGCAGATTCTTCCCAGAAAAAGATTGTTCTAACAGAATAGTTCAGAGATACTTTTGTGCAATTAACACCTTGATTCAGCTTATGATTAGACTGTTAGTAAGTGTAGTTGGCGATGACATTTGTATGCTAACTGCTGTGAGTTCAGACACTTACCTAGTGAAATGTTCTTCTCCTGGCTGAAATTCTTCATGAGAGGTTAATGCTTGCTGTAAGTTCAGTGCACAGTAAAATAACAGCAGCGTGCTGAGCTGCAAGACTAAAAATGTCATGGTCACCAAGAACACGAAGCGAGGAAGAAGACCAGAGCATGAAGTATTAAAATTTGAAATCCACCTTAAGGTGCTCTGCAAATGAAGCCATTAGGAGTGGGTTGGGTGATTGTGTCTGAAGTTTGATGTAGCAGCAGTAGGTGAGCACCTCCAGTACAAGAGGAAAGAAACCGTGGAAGGGCTTTGTCTCGCTAGACTGACTTCTGGTTGCCTCCAAATCTGTGGCTGGCTTCTCTAAACTGAAATGCTGGAAGTACTTAGTAATTAATCCATTCCTACGAAAGGCCTAATGCAGTATTGCGTTGTGTGAAACCTCAAACTAGTGCTTTCATTCCAACTCTGCTTCTGGTGCAGGTGTCTTGATACGCGCTGAAGCTGGCAGTTTACTGCTGGCAAACAGGACCTTTGGCTTGTGTTCAGTCCCTTCATCAGCAGAGATTAGTGTGCATTACATCCAGGAGGAAATTAACCCCAAAAGCCTTTCCAAAGTGAAATGCTGGAGGGCTTCTCTGTTCAAGCCAGTGAATAGCTGTTATGATTCTAAATCTAACAATCTGCTGCAGCATAGCTTCTGGTACAAGTTTGGCTCAGCTTTCTTTGCTGACTGGCCAACATCTTTGCCTTCTTTGTACAAGCTGCTTTTAGCTGAGGTGGTTGTACTTCTGATGCAGGGAACAAGGTCTCTTCTGGGATGTTTACATGCTCACCTTGTATTGAGACTGAAAGTACAGGCTGAGTGCTTTTAGCCTTCGTGACTAAACCATTAAATTAGACCAGTGAACGATGTAAAATAGTCACTGAGCAAATAAGCAACAGTGATTCTACTCAACACCCTTGATTATAGGATACTGTTACCCACAGACCCTTGGGAATGCAATCCCTTGGTTGCTCTGCAGCATGTTTTAATGGTTGTGTTTTAGCTTGTGTTTGGATACAATTCTCCTTTTCCTCCTCTGTTTCCAGTGTCGAAATAGGTGAGAGTGTACGCGGGGAGGATGTCTACATTGTGCAGAGTGGCTGTGGGGAAATCAATGACAATCTGATGGAGCTCCTTATCATGATAAATGCCTGTAAGATTGCCTCAGCCAGCAGAGTCACAGCTGTCATTCCCTGCTTCCCTTATGCTCGGCAGGACAAAAAGGACAAGGTAAGGGGTGTGATGTGGTGAAGGTTTTTGCTGGGAAGATGAATGCACACCTTGAAAGTCCTGACAACTGGACAGGGAACAGGTGAAGTTGAATGCATAGAGGATGACATAAAACTCAGTTTCTGTAAACCTCGGGGCACTGGACTGCAAATTCATCTTTTCGTAAAGATCTAGTTCTTATTGAAAATACAACAAGCTGTAATCACTAGTTGATGAAAAGATGCGATGTTGATGAGTAGACATTTTATTAACTGCTTGTGAATCATTGCCTAGAAGTGGAAGACTGACATCTTGATGAAGGTGTTGAACTTGTCTTAAATCTTGTTTTTTCCCTGTACTAGAGTCGAGCTCCCATCTCTGCCAAGCTGGTTGCAAACATGCTGTCTGTGGCAGGCGCGGATCATATAATCACCATGGACCTGCATGCATCTCAGATTCAGGTAGAAGATAAAATCGGGGAAGTACTTACCTTCCAGTCTCAGCCTCTTCACTGCTGTGCAGGCTTTTCAGCTGTCTGCTTTTTGTAGACACGGCAGTGATCAGGACTTGCAGATGTGGGTCTGGAAGGGGCTTGTAGAATCAGTCAGAGGATGGGGAGACGGGTAACAGGTTCATCTTTAAATGAAATTATAGCTATTCTTGACCAGACTAAGCATAATGAGTCCTGCATAAATGAAGGCTGGGATAGTAAGTGCTGCCTTGCAACATTATTGTCACTTGATTACAGGGTATTCTTAACTGGTCTTTTGAGCGATTTGAGATGGAGAATGGTTTATCTAGAGCGTTAAGTATTGAGTAGAGCTTTCTGATATTTACTGACCTGTCAGGGAGAAGTGGGTGCTGTCTGACACAGTGGCAGGTAATACTGCTGCCCTGAGGATAGCTGCCTCCACATCTACCAGCACAGCTGCTTGTGAGGGTTCAGTTGATCATGACAGTGATCTGAGAGCTTATTTTGACAAGATGGGCAATCCCACTTTTTTTCATTCAGTGCCATCCTTACTCATAATTTGGCTTTGGTTCTCTCCCAAGCTGCTGGTGAATTGAAAGCTATTCATAGGGTTTACTGGCTTAGTGAACAGAATAGTCTCACAGAGCAGCTGAAATTTTGACCAGAGCTGAGTAAGAGAAGTGGCGAGAGCCTGTGTCAGAGAGACCAGGCTGTTTAAATTATAAATCTTGTCTCTCTTCTGTCTTGAGCAAGTACTCTGAGACCAAGCAACCAACTCAGTGGAACTGAGAGGGGTGAGGCAGAGGGGAGGATACCTATTGTATTGCTGCAAATACTTTGAATCTAGAAGGGTAACATATCTGCTGCCTCATGAGGTAGGTGGGCTGGCTGTCATTTTAACAGCTGAAAATGAGGCCGTTCACACTTTAGCGTAATTTCTTCCAGTATAATTTGCCCAGAAACTTTGTCTCAGATGGAAAAAAAATCTATTGGGGCACAGCTGAGAAGACTTTGGAAAGATCAGGAAGTAAAAGGAAAGTGCAAGGGAATATGTGCTTCTTCCCCCAAGAGACATGGAGTTGAGTTGTGGTGTGTGCCGTAGGTTTGACTTTTCACCAGCACCCATGGTGAGACCCAATTGAACATTTGGGTTTGTGTATATAAGCTTCCAGTGTATGACTGGTTTCAGCCTGGTTCTTGTAGTTGCTGGGCTGCTGAGTGCAGAAGGGATGATGGTTAAGAAGGGTTTCTTACCCCTGTATCTTGAAGCATTCCTGTAGAGTAGCTGCCTATTACTCCCTGTCCGAGATTAACTTCTGGTTTTCAGTGTCCCTTGAGGTTTACCTGGAGGAGTTTGCTGGGTCAGTACAAAGTTGTGGAACCAGCTGCATTAGTTTAAAAACAAATGCTACTTGAGCCTTTTCCACACGTTCATGTAGAAGTAGACAGTGCAGGTGATGAGCTTTAAAGAACGACTTTGTGAACAGGCAGCTAGCTGCTTTGAAAATGGGTGTGTTTGATACTGTTTTTCTTCACCCCCTTAGGATAGAACGAGGTCTGTGTTGTGCAAGTATCACAGATAATGTTAATTATGCTGCAAAACTATTTCTGGCTCTGGAGACTTCTTGCATTGCTGTTCTACATATCTCAACCTACTGCCCATTTATTATGAGAAGCAGAAAGGAAAGCAGAAGGCTGTGGAAAGGCAGTGGCTCTACGCCTGATCATATAGAAGGCTTCTTCAACTGTTTTTGGAATGTGACCTTCAGCTACATCTGTTCCTCTCATCTTTCTTGCAGGGTTTTTTTGATATCCCTGTTGATAACTTATATGCTGAGCCTGCTGTACTGAAATGGATCAAAGAGAATATTGCAGAGTGGAAGAACTGCACCATTGTTTCACCAGATGCCGGTGGAGCCAAGAGGTAAGTTGTCAGAGAACTGGCTGGAGGTGCTGCTTTTATATCTACTTGAGTTCCTGAGAGTGCTTGTGACCTTATTCTTAAGGCATATATTCCCTCTGCCATCCCACTTCTGTAAGGCACTACCTGTCTAGTGAAGAGTGATCAGATATCCTTCCTAGGGAGTGTTTAGAAGGTTCCTTGGGCTACATGGAGAATTAAATAGCTTCTAGAATCACAGCTGCATAGGTAGGAACTGGGCAATTCCTACATCTCTTGAACTAAACCATTTTCTTGTAGAAGGGTAATTATGCAGGCTGACTCATGTAGCTCATACCCCTGTGCCAAGACAAGGCCACTGCTGCTGATGAAGGATTCATTTTTATTCAAACTGTTCTCTTTGACGTATTAAACTTGGTCCATTGAGCCATTTTTTTTCTTTATTATTCTTGATTTGAATATCTAGCTGGCACTTCATCCTGCTGCTACTCTTCCTGTTCCCTGAGAGCAAGGGAGATAAGATGGTTGCTTTCCAAAAAGCAGTAGCATATGTTATAGCACATTTCTGCTTTGGTCGTGTGGCAATTTCCCATCTTTCTGAAGATAAACATGCCAGTCTGTGGGCAGTTCAGAGTGTTCTCTGGTACTTGTTAGGAGAAACCTAAGTCAGGCAGCTATGATCTGACTCCTGAAAAAACCTCTTCAAAAGCCACTTGAACTGAAATGTGTTGAATTAGCTGGTATGGAGATACTGCAGAACTAAATACTTCAGTGAACAGTTTAGTTTAACAATCTTGTGTAGCACTCCCAGGCTGACACTCATCCACTGAGAATAGGTGTCTACTCAAGTGTTGGATTTTAGGGATGTGTGTACTTGTTCCTTCTCACTGTTAATGCTTTAAGACCGCTTACTATTCATCAGCATAAATATATAAAGTTTAGGTCCCTCTAGTAATGTTGTTCTGTGGTCGCTTGAATCAGAGTAAATGTGAGATGGTTGACATGGATTTCTTGGATGATTACTCCTGACACTATCCTCGTGCCAGCACTTGTCTGCATGACAATTGAATGCTTATGTGAATACAGGTAGATCCCTGTCCTAGCACAACTTAAGCCTTTCCAAGATAGTGTTACAAAGATGACAACTTCCCAAGGTTTCTGATCACTTCAGGTTTGCCAGACTTGCTGGTTAAGGTTTGTTTTGAACTTCAAATGCAAATTAATTTGCAGTGGTCAAGATGAAAGACTGTTTTATCTTGATCTCGTTGCTCTTACTGGGAGAGATCAGATCAGAGATAGCAGGTTTAACTGCTTGAAGGGAAACCAAGGTGGCAGGGTGTCTTCTATTAATTGCTTGGGAGCTGCAACAGATGTGGTGATAGCTTCTACTGCTGTGGCAGTTTGTGCTTAATAGTTTTAAGAGATTCAATTGAAGCTGTTGTGTGGTGTTAAGTGCTGTTTGGAAACTGTTTTCTCTTCAGAGTGACCTCCATTGCAGATCGATTGAATGTAGACTTTGCCCTCATTCACAAGGAGCGCAAGAAGGCCAATGAAGTGGATCGCATGGTGCTGGTGGGTGACGTGAAAGACAGAGTGGCCATTCTGGTAGATGATATGGCAGACACATGTGGTACCATCTGCCATGCTGCAGACAAGTGAGTAGAGCTGACTGATTCTTTCCTAAACCGGGAACCTATTGTTAGTGAATACTGTGTCATGAGTTCATCAGATTATTTGCATGTCAGGTTTCACAAAGTAACGTACAGTTTCTTGATTATCTATCTCACATAATAGAAAATGAGTAACAAGTATAGTTAAGGGTCTGAGTGGCAATAGCTAGAAGACTGTAGTGGGTTTTTATTTGAAAAACACTTGTTTTGAAAGTATGCCTGCCACTAGGCCGTCACTGACTACACTGGGTAGAACTAAGTGCTGTCCAGTCTATGAACTTAGTTATGTATCTGAATTTCTATTAGAAGTAAGCTTTTCAAGCCTTCCACACGAGAAACACCAGCATATGCAACACATGGCATTAATATCTGCTACCTTGTGTTGGCAGCAGTCTTGTTCAGATGTCTCAGGGCCAAGAACAATATTTTTTTCCAACATATACTTTGCCTGTCGTGGATTTTGTGGTACTTGTTAAATTCTTTTCTTCCCCTGAATCAATAGTGGGCTGAAGGGGGAAATCAGAGATAGCCTGCCCCCTAAGCATGTGGTAGTGTCTCCTTTCATGCTTACCTTACGCCCTGCACTAATGTCAGTTTAGTACTTGCTAAGAACTCCTCATCCTTCTCCTTTCCCCACCACCTTATAGGCTTGTGTCAGCTGGAGCCACCAAAGTTTATGCCATCTTAACTCATGGGATCTTCTCTGGGCCAGCAATTTCTCGGATCAACAATGCCTGTTTTGAGGCAGTTGTAGTCACAAACACAATACCCCAGGAGGACAAGATGAAGCAGTGCCCTAAAATCCAGGTGAGCATCTACTTTCTCCTCTGTCAGTAGCACTGGTCTGCCCTCCTGTTGGTGGGGAAAACCCTATAATACTGTCTAGTGCTTAACAGCAGTTCCATTGATACTGGAATCGGTGGCAGTGTTGACTAGTACTCTTGTTCCTGTTGCTGTGGGATAGCAGACCTGTTACACTGATAAAATGCAGCTTCTAATCCAGCTCATCTTAAACAGTTAATTCAAGTTTGCCTTCCCTGGAGGTGTTTAAGGCAGGAGTAGACGAGGTCCTGAGGGACATGGTTTAGTGTTTGATAGGAATGGTTGGACTCGATGATCCGATGGGTCTCTTTCAACCTGGTGATTCTATGATTCTAAGTAATTTTTTATCAAGGTTTGTTTTAACCAGATCAGATCACTGGTCTAATGAGGCCATCGTGTAAGCAAGCAGCTGTATCTGTATGCTTGCCAGCAGTGACGTGCTGATGTGTGATACTGAAGCAGAATTAGATAGTGTCTTGTGAAGCTGGTAATCTCAGCTTCAGCCTTGTATCTGTCACCTAATACTCAGTCCTTTAAGCAAAGCAGGTCTGATCTGGGGAAAGTGTCTGATCATAACAGCAGTGCAGGTGAGCTGGAGTGTGGTCTTGTCCCACAGTCATGCCTTGCTGGTTTGACCAAGGGCTGTTGACACAGCTCCAAAGTACAGTGTTCAGATACTTGCCAAAGATAAACTAAACAGCTTTACCATTCATATGAAAGCTAAAAGCTAGTCCTTATCCTGTCTTGGGTTTTCTGTTTGGGAAAAGTACTGTGGCTTTTTCCCCCCCCCAGGCTGAGGCTGACTTTCCTGGAATTAAAAAAATAGGCTGTACCTGAGCTAGGCAGAACTTGAGGATTTCCTGTGTTAATGGACAGGTAGTTGCAGCTTCAACTGAGCATTCAGGCATAATAGGTCCATCAGAAGTTTCAGGTACTGCTGTAGCATGCATGCAGCCACAGACATCCTAAATACTAACTTCACAGAACATGTAAATAGGGGACAGGTGTTTGGAGAAGTTCTGGAAGGAGAATGACACTACTAAGACTCAGCTGGTGCTGCAGATATAGCAGGTTCCCCAGTAGTTGGGTTCTAGTGAAAAGGAAATTTAACTGGTTGAAGCTGCAGTGAATTTTAAGCTGCTCTTAGAAATAAGTTATGAACTGACTGCAGACTGCTATTGCAGTTGCTATTGGGTTGCATAGTGTTAACACTAACTTCTGGATTATATACCTGTAACTGAGCATATCTAAAAGATGTCTGATACTTCAACTTCTTCCCAAGCTCCACACCGAGGTTAGTGTAGGCAGGTGGTAATCAGTGTGTAAATAGCTGTAGCCAGAGATTGCAGTGGAGTAGTGTTTCAGGCTTTCACATAATGCCTTACTTTTACACTAATATCTGATGCTCTGTGTTGAGAAATATAGGACTAAAGGATTTGTTGCGAGTCTCGTGCTCTTCCTGCTCTGCAACTCTTCAGTTTTTGTCTTTCCTTCCTTAGGATGCAAACTGTCTGGAAGAAATAAAATATTAAATATGGATTTCACTTAGTTTCTTTAATGCACTGTGAACATACGCTTCTTGCTGAGACTAAACATACCAAAATGCTTTAGCCGCTGGGGTTCGGAGCTAGTATTGAAGTGGTTTTCCCTCCTGTGAGCCAAGTACCCCAGCAGGTGGAGCCAGCACCGTGTCTGGGAGCTGAGCCGCAGCAGGAGCTTCATTTCTCTTGGGCTGCTGGGTGGTAGTGATGGTAAAGCCTTGTGACTCAAGGAAAGTGATCTGATCTTGGTTTAGACTTCCCTGTGTTTTCTGCAACCTACAGAAGGGGAATAAGCTAGTCCTAAGGCAAAGAAACTGAGTTTAGGGAGCCTTCGCAAAGAAAGGTGACACAGTCATCCTGACAAAGATGAACAGTGACATCAAATCTTGTAGCGTTGTATGTGGAGTATCTTCAGAGTTATATGTTATTAAATCCCAGTCCAGTGTGGCAGTCATTTGTCTGCATCTGGCATGTTATATATCTGAGTAATGATTTTATTCTTAAGTTCTTCCTAACTTGCCAGCTGTTCTTCCAGGCTTAATGTCTTTTCTTAGTTACACTGATGCATCTTTCTTCCTCTCTAGGTGATTGACATCTCAATGATCCTTGCAGAGGCCATCAGGAGGACTCATAATGGGGAATCTGTCTCCTACCTATTCAGCCATGTCCCTTTATAACAACAGATGCCAGCTGCTGCTTGTATGGCTTTTTTTTTTTTAAACCAAAAGTTGTTCAGCTTGTTGTAAAGTTTGGTAGAAGACTGTTTGTTCCAGTGCAGTTCTCCACAGCTCCTCCTGCTTAAGTCAGGCTTACTGGCTCTGATCTCAATGCTGGGAGGCTGGGGTGGGGGAAGCTCATCTCTCTAAACACTCCCAACTCCACCAGCAACCCTGTGTGTTGGGTCTCCCCAGTAGCATTGACTCAATTCTGCAGATCTGTGGAGAGCAGGGCTGACACATGGCTAATTGCCACAATTGATTTGGGGTGGGGGGAGGGAGAGGGTTTGTCTGTGGGCAGATGGGTTTATCTGTGGGTTAGATGATCTGGCACGCACACCCTAAAAAATTTGGAAAGTAGAGCTCCCTAAGACATGTTGATCTGGATCTACAGCCAAGAGCACTACTGGCTGTCTTACCACTCTATACCTGACAAGGCCTTGAAGAGTGATGAGGAAGGCTTGTATCTCAGCCAAGCTTGACCCCAGGTGAAGCCCTGGGTGACATCTGGGATGTGGTTCTGCTACAGCTTCCTTCCATGAAAGGAGATCAGTGTAGCTTGCAAACTTGAATTCATCTTAATTATTGAGGGAATTAAACGGCCTTTAGCATGTGACACAGCAAAGTGACAGTGAGAGTGTAGTCTGAAGTACTGCCTTGCTGTGTTAGCTTAGTGGTGTAGGTACATCCCGGACAAGCTTTCCTCTCCCTCTTATGTAGAGGACCGATGGTGGTTGTGTGCTTTCGTTTCTAGTGTAAGCTAAACCCAGTTCCTCAATTTGACAGCTTTTAGCCTTGCTAGTGATTAGAGGACTGCTGTCCTGTACTGTGGCTGCACCTTGACCTGCAGACACCCTACCTGTGGAAATCCTTGATCCTTTTTTACCAGTACACTAGTAAACTGAGCCTCTTTGCCCTGCAGTAGCTTGGTTGTTGCATCTAGCAAGTGCCTGCTGAGACGCTGAGGTGACCTAATACAAGTTTTGTGTCCAGCTCTCTTAGCATCTTATTGCCTGCAATCCTGTTGTCCTGTAAGTTACTGACACATTTTGATTGCTTGTCCTGGTCACTGTTTGCCTTGCCTTGGAAGTGTTGCTCCTTGCAAAAGATCTTAACCAAGGGAGCATAAGCGGTTACAGGACTAAAATGTGAAGAAGCCCTTGGAGTGGGTCTGATGGTGCTAATGAATACTTACGGCAATGGGTTGAAGAGGCTGGTGATACATAGTACTGGGAAAACTGTAGATCTAACACCAATCTGACAGGCAGCAAAGTGCCTGGAAGACAAATACCAAAATCAGAACTGGCTGAGGCTTCCAGATCTAATGAATATCATCTGAAACTTGAATACTTAGTAACTGTGCCGGACAATCGTAAAGCAAACTGTTAAGTCTCTCCTGGATTCTTACGGGGTTCTAGACCAAGCTAGTTTATGTTCTGTTTTTTAAAAACACTCCTCTTACTGTTTTTGAGCTGGTCGAAAAGGAAAAAGGGAAAAGAGAGAACTTGTAATTACTTGCTAGAGCAACTAGCATGGCTTTGAGAGGCATGGGGCTGGGATATAAGTGATGCTAATGGAAAAATGTGGTTAAGATCTAGGGAAGTACTACTTTAGTTGTGCCTTTTATTGAAGACTTCTCTCCCTTCCTAGAACTCCTGTCCTGTGGCAACATTAACAATTCTTTTACAGTGTAGGGTTTTTCTTTTTGTATAAAAATTGATGTTTGTCTGGAAAGTGTGTGTCTCTTGCTTCTTTGCTTTGCATCCTGCACTGAGCTCTACCCAGAGTCTGATTCCTGCCTCCTGTGTTGGAGCCCCTGCTGCCGCACTGCCAGTGCCCTGAGAGCCAAGAGCCAGGACATCAGAGCAGCGGTGTGAGGATTTTCAGCAGCATTTGTGTTTAAACTTAAGACCTGATGAAGGAATTAAACTTTTATTTAAAAACCATGGCCTCTGCCTATAAATGCTTCTAAAAAGAACCTCACAAAGGTAATCGGTCTTCCGAGTTGGGTCATCATGGAGTAACATTGGGAAAGATACTTTGAAAGGTCATCTGGTTTAACCCTCTTGTAGTGGGGCTGACTGAGATTCAGCTTGGCTGTGCTTACATTGCGTGTAAGAAAAGCCTTGGCACCAAGTGACTTCTCTTAGTGGGTAGTGACTTTTGTCTAGATCTGATTTCCTAGGCTTAATTGTTAGAGGTAGCAGTGCAGTTTCTCTTGTATAGGTCTTTTACGTATCTGAGCAGATCTGTTCACATGATGTTTCAGGTAGGGGAAAACCTGAATAATTTAGCCAAGTACAAATGAAGAATTGCAAGTGCCTTGCACAAAGTTAATGATCAGAGGCAGCAGGATTATGTCCTGAGTAACATTTGTTCTGACTAAGCCATGAGCCTTCCTCATTGGATGGGGTCGACTGGGGAAGTGTAAGTGAAGTCAGAAGGATGAGATGGCGTGTCTAAAGAAAGTTCTTTGACCTTACAGTAGATTTCTACACCTAGGTTTAATGTTTCAGGAAACACAATTGGCCTCATGTAGACTCCTACTGAGGATCACTACTGTCATTTGTCTGTTAAAACATTTCAGCAGATGTTGATAAGTGATTTGGTTTTTTTTTTTCATTCTAATAGCAGGGAGGGTGTAGCAGACTTCACCTTCCTTAGAGGAAACAGAACTTCATCTTTACACAGACTTTCAGCTGTAGAGGTGACCGTTGCTATTGTTACATACATACTGTTGTCTTAGTTACTTTAATAAAAGCTGGATGTTGGCACAGACTTAAAATGCCCTGTGACAGCACCATATTTCTTAAAAGGATGGGTCAGACACAGGGTTTGAGAGCTATCCCAAGGAGGTAAAGCTCTTCTGTTCTGGAAGCCTCCTTCACATCAGAAGGGCTGGACACTTTGGTCAAGTTCTTTAAAGTTTCTTAATTGATTAAGAAACAGTATTTTCTAGTTGCTAAACCTGAAGGGAGTACAGAGCATGCAGGCTGCTCTGGAGGTGAATTGTGTGGTGTCTTCTCAGACATTAGCTGCTGAGGAAATACCATAGAAAATATTAATTCCCCAGGAGGAAATTAAATGAGTCATTTCTGCTTTGGTAGTTGGCGTGCTAGAGGAGCAGAACAGAGTTACAGCAGCTTATTGTGCCACAGGCACAGCCAGAGTGTGGCTGCAGGTGTGCAGATGCACATACTAGTGCCAGTAGCTGCCTGCTGTAAAAGCAGCAGAGGGAAAGCATCAATCAAAAGCCCAGCTCCTCAGCCCAGCTCACCTGCCTGGGTAGCTGAAAATAAAGTACAGTGTGGGGCTGCAGTAAGCCATGGTGAAATGTGTCTTCTACTTGGAGCAAGATAAGACAGATCTCAAATTGGTCTCAACAGCAGCTCCCTTCTGCTGCTCCCTGTGCCTTAGTAGTCTACAGATGAATTAATCTGCTCCAGTCAGTGTTTGTGATGTAAAGAAAGCAGCAACTTCCCTTGCTGCTATTGGGCAAGGAGGAAGTAGTAAGGGTTAACAGAAAGCCCTTCTCTAAACTGCAAGGAGCAGCAAAAATCCATGGGAGGAACCACAGCCTCTATCCCCCTGCCCTGGTGGAAGGAAGTGGGGGTGGCAGGGGGCTGGGTTGAAAATGAGCTGGAAAAAGGGAAAGTGTGGCCCTGCACAGTTGGGGACTGGCTCAGAGCAGGGCTGGCTGTGGTGGTGCCTTGCCTGTCCCTGGGGGCTGGAGGATCAGTGGGCTCGAGGCTGGACAAACTCCTCTGATCAGATAGAGAAAACCTGCCACCTTCCTGTAGAGGAAAATAAAGTGTTCCTGGAAATGGCCATTAGCAAGACTATATCTGAACCCTGACAGCCTGGTGGTGTGAGGGATTTAAAGCTCTACTATAAATGGCTAGCAGTTCTTTTCTATTTCAGGTTAGGGCTGGTTTTGCTTCCCACCTCTCTGTTGATGTCTCAGTTCTTGTTTTAAATTATTGAAAGCAGAAATACCAAAATGCACGAGAAAGAAGCAGGTTATGTGGTTACGGGAGGCTTTGCACGTTTTTCAGGGGAAAAGCTCTTGCTGGGGATATAAGCTCCTTTCTTGTTCTTTGTGCAAGATGGGTTTTTAAAGCTGCCTGGAGGCAGCCCCCCACCTTGCCTGCTGGAAGTAGAGGGTTGGCTTCAAAGCTGCTCTGGCTGTGGGTTGTGGGAGCGTGGCAGTAGCTGGGTGGCTGTTGCTGGCTTGGGGAAGGGTGAGCTCCCCTTCCCCTGGCTGCACAACCACCACGGAGGCTGATCCCGTGCCGAGTGGTGCAGCAAGGAGGAGATGCAACCATCGCACCAGCGCTGCACCTCGGCTGGGGTGGATGCAGCTGATGCTGGTGGGGGCTCTGTGTGGGGAGGACAGGGACAGGTACAGGTCCTCTCGCAGTCACTGCCTGCTGAGGACAAAAGCTGCAGCAGATTGTGCAGCATCTGCAAAGAAGCATGTGGAGAAACAGAGAGGGAAAGAAGGGGGAAGGTGGGCACAACTGGCGAGTTAACACATGGTAAAGCACTTGTCTGACTATTTGCATAAAGGCAAAAAGGATTTCCTGCTTTCATCTTGAAAATGGGTGGGTTTTTTGTTTCCTTTTGGCTGTATAAGAAAAATGAGCTCTTTCTCAGTTCAGGGTGGGCTGAAGGGTGCTTGCGAGGCAGCCCCCAAACCTGGCCGTTCCAGGGAGCTGCAGCACTGAATCAGAGCTGCTCTGGGGCTTCATCTGCAGCCTCTTCCTCTCCACGCCCCAGGGGGGGACACAGACTGAGAATGGAGGCTGTTTGCCATCCCGACTTCCCTTGGAGTAGCAACCACATCTTAGGATTTGGCCTTAGATCTTGGCCATTGCCTTTTCTGTATATGCCAGCATTGACATTTCTGTAATTCAGAGCCTACTTGCTGGCTGGAGCAGGAAGGTCCTTGTGGCCTCGGGGCCACCTCCAGCCAAGACCTGCTGTCACTGGAGAGTGCCAAGCCCCCCTCCCAAGGCAGCAGTCTGCTAGCTAAAAAAAAAAAAAACCCACACAAAGCAAATGTTTCCTAAAGCTTGTTAGGGATTTTCTCTGCAAAATCTCCAATAAGCCTGGAGAGAAACCCAGGGCCTAGCAGGCCAGGAGGAGGTGGAGGCGGGTGTGAGAGCTGCTGCAGCGCAGCTGCTACCTCTGTTGCTCTACAGCGGGTTCCTGCTCCCTGCAACACTGGGATCTCTGCAGAAGGGCTTTGGCAATATTCTGTTTATTATCTTTATGAAGGATCTGGCTGAGGGGATTTGAGTGCACCCTCAGCAAATTTGCAGATGATACCAAGTTGGGAGCGTTGATCTGCTGGAGGGAAGGAAAGCTCTACAAAAAGATCTGGACAGGCTGGATTGATGGGCCAGCATCAACTGAATGAGGTTCAACAAGGCTGCATGTTGGATCCTGCACTTGGGTCACAACTACCCCTTGCAATGCTGCAGGAGGGGGGATGAATGACTGGAAAGCTGCCTGGTGGAGAAGAACCTAGGAGTGTTGGCTGAAAGCTGAATATGAGTCAGCAGTGGCCCAGGTAGCCAAGAAGGCCAGCAGCATCCTGGGTTGTAATGGAAACAGCATGGCCAGCAGCAGCAGGGAGGTGATTCTGCCCCTGTATTTGGCATTGGTGAGGCCACCACCTTGAATCCTGTGCTCAGCTTTGGGCTCCTCGCTTCAAAAAGGACAGTGAGGGGCTGGACCGTGTCCAGAGGAGGGCAACAAAGCTACTGAGGGGGCTGGAGCATGAGAGGAATGGCTGAGGGAACTGAAATTCTTCAGCCTGGGGAAAAGGAGACTGAGAGGAGATCTTATTGTGCTCTACAGCTATCTGAGAGGAGGTTGTAGTGAGGCAAGTGTTGGCTCTTCTCCCAAGTAACAAGTGATAGAATGAGAGGACACAGCTTCAAGTTGTGCTGGGGGAGGTTTAGTAAGGTATTAGGAAATATTATTTCCCAAACAGGATTGTCAAGCCTTGGAACAGGCTACCCAGGGAAGTGGTTACGTTAGCATCCATCCCTAGAAGTATTTAAAAGATGTGTAGATGCTTAAGGACATGGTTTAGTGGTGGACTTGGTAGTAGTGGGTAAAGGGTTCGACTCCATAAAAGATCTTTTCCAACCTAAACAGATCTGTGATTCTAAGCCTGCCGTGGGGGTCAGTATGCATGGGTTGATTTTTTTTTTAAATTTCCTTCATTCCCTTCAGCACCTACAGAACTTCCTATGCATCCTGGCCCTCCAACCTCTCCCCATCCTCGTGGCCAGTGTGTAGGTGCCCCCTGGGCCACCACCTTATAGAATCACCAGATTGGAAGAGACTCACTGGATCATCGAGTCCAGGCATTCCCATCAAACACTAACCCATGTCCTTCAGTACCTCATCCACCCGCACCTTAAACACATCCAGGGAAGGCGAGTCAACCCCCTCCCTGGGCAGCCTGTGCCAGTGCCCAATGACGCTTTCTGTGAAGAATTTCCTGCTCCCCAGCGCAGCTGCCTTACTTGCATGCAGCTTTTCCCCCCAGAGGTGTTTTCTCCACAGCTCCTTGCCCACCCACCCTGCTGCATTAGCGGTGGGTGCATCCCTGGGCCCATGTGTGGGTCACGTGTGTCCCCATTGCTGTGGGCCATCTGCTCCTGGGGAGGGTTTGGGGCTGGGATGGTGGCCCTGGGGTCACCTGGTCCCACGGGGACCGCCCTGCAGGCACCCAGGGATGGCAGCAGGGCTGGGGGGTGGGAATTGCTGGGGGTTGATGTTGGATGTGCGTGTGCTGTGTGTGCACACAATGAGTGTGCACAGTGTGTGTGTGCTGAGCATGCATGTGTGTGCATGAGTGCACTGCGTATGCATGAGTGTGCACCACGTGCATGCTGAGTGGGCATTTGTGTGCATGAGTGCACCGTGTGTATGCTGAGTGTGCATGTGTGTGTGAGGGCACCGCATGTGTTGAGTGTACATGAGTGTGTGCCACATGTGTGTGCTGAGTGTGCATGTGTGTGCTCCATTTGTGTGTGCTGGGTATGCATTTGTGTGCATGACTGCACCGCATGTGCACTTAGTGTGCACAATTGTGCACCACATGCATGCTGAGCGTGCTCCATGTGTGTGCTGAGTGTGCATGTGTGTTCATGAGTGCACCACATGTGCGCGCTGAGTGTGCACGAGTGTGCACCACATGTGCATGCTGAGTATGCATGTGTGTGCTGAGTGTGCATGAATGTACCGTGTGCACTGAGTGTGCACAAGCGTGTACCACGTGTGCACCGAATGTGCACGTGCGTGCACACTTGCGTGTGCCAGAATGTGCACCGTGTGTGCTCACCGTGTCCACACGTGCGTGCTGAGCGTGCACAAGTGTGCAGCACGTGTGCTCGCTAAGCGTGCCCGGCACGGGGCGTTGTGCGGGGCAGGGCGGCTGCGGGCACGCACAGGGCTGCGCCGAGGCGTGTACACAAAGGGTGTGCGGCACACAGCGGGTGTGGGTGTCTGTGCGTGTGTCTGTGTGCGGATGCACAGGCCGCCGCGCCCCAAGCTCACACTCAGCCGCACACGCGCAGCCCCCGCGCCCCCCTCGGCTCCGCTCCGGCGGCCCCGCCCCTTTTCCCGCGCCGCCGCGGGGCATGTCGGGAGCGGTAGTTCCCATCCCCTCACCGCGCGGCCGCGGTTCGCGGTGGGTGGACTACGCTTCCCGGCAGGCTCAGCGCGCTGAGCGCGGCCAATGGGCGCGCGGGCTGGGCGGCGGCCGGGGTATAAAAGGCGCCGCCCCGCGCCGGGCGCTCCAGCCTCACCTGGACGCGCAGCGGGACGGTAGCGGCGGCGGCGCAGCGGGTAGGGTGTGCGGGGAGCCCTGTGCGGGAAACAGGGGGGCTGCGGGGAGCGGGGCGGGGTGCCACCAGCCGCAGCGGGGTCGGGGCGGGGGGCGGGCGGCGCCCCGGGGTGGTGCCCGCCCCGCCCTGCGCTATTGTCCGCGGCGGGAGCCTTTGTCTGCCGCTCCCCGGGTAGCTCGGCTGACCGCGGCGGGGTCTCGCAGGCAAAATGTGCGACAAGCCAGACCTGTCGGAGGTGGAGAAATTCGACAAGAAGAAACTGAAGAAAACCAACACGGAGGAGAAGAACACGCTGCCCTCCAAGGAGAGTGAGTGCAGCCCCGGCGCGGTGGGGGTCCTGGGGGCTGGTCTCGCCCCTGAGGCGTCCAGCGGAGAGGAGGGGGTTGGGATACTCGGGCTCTGAGCCCCGAAAACCACGGACCGAGGAGCGAGGGCTCAGGGTGTGCCCCTCTGGGGCCGTGGGTGCAGGCGGTGCCGCGGTCCGTGATCCCTTCGGAGGGCAGGTTGCCTCAGGGCACGGCTCCCTAAGGAGAGCTGAAGGCAGGTGCCAGACTTGCCATTATCCCTGTCACCGGTGCGTGGTCTCACCATGCTCTCACTTGAAGTGTCTTCCCTGCTTGGGGTCAAACCATAAAACCAGGCGTTAGAGCCCTGGTGATCGCTCTGCAACCTTCATCCAGTGCTTATGTCCACCCAAAACACTAATGGACTCTGTTCTCTTACAGCCATTGAGCAGGAGAAGGAATGTGTGAAGTCTTCCTAGAATGAGATGACCTGGCGGGAAGAACTACCACTTGATTTTTTTGCTTTGAATTAAATCATCTGTTTTTTTAAAAAAAAAAAATTCACATCATGTACATGTATAGAAAACAGCTCTGTCACCTAACCCACTGTCCCACCTTGCTGGCCGCTTTGGCAGGTGGGGAGAACAAAGTGTGGCCCCCTCAGTCCATCAATAGCCTGACCCAGCCCTATCTCTGCCGCTCAGCGGGCTCCCGCTGGCAGCGCTGATCTTGCTCTAATGTGGTGTGGAGATGAGCAAGGGCTGTGGAGGCTCCTGGGGACGGACCCCCACTCTGCCTGGGGGAGTGGGGTTCCTTTCTGGCCTGGCCTACAGCCTGGGCCTGTCTTGCATTCTCTTCACTGATGGTGTTCTGTAGCATCACTCACGGTTTTTTGTCTTCCTCGGGGGAATAATGAGAAGTTTATTATAAAATAAAAAATGTAATGACCTGCCTGTGGTTTGTGGCTCCTTCCTTAGCAAAGGTTCAGACTGCAGCCTGACTTGCCCTGGGGCGTGGGAAGGTCTCTGTTTGTTGGTGCTACAGCAGTGCACTTGCTTTGGTGTAGCTCCAAGGTCTGCAGGGGATGGTTCCCTGCAGAGTGAGGACAGCTCGGTGTTTGGATAGGGCTGGTGGGCCATGGGGGGACCAGAGCTGGTAGCATTGCTGCTCTGGGGGTTCAGCTGGTGGTTTTTTGGTGTGTGTTGAAGTAGAAACTGACCTGGACCTTACTGCCCACCTGCAGGTTGAGCCTCCAGCTTCAAAGAAGTTGGTGAAGCATCACTTGTGGAGATGGGTTGGCTCCTCATGTGTATGGAGGTTCCTGTGCTGGCAATGCAGATGCTGGCTGGGGTCCTGCTGGCCCTGTCCATCTGGTTCTTGGTGCAGAGCTCTCCCCTCACTGGCATGCCCTTTGTCTTCACTTTGGGCTAACTTCTACCCCATCCTTGGTTGACGGAGGTTTTTTGCAACCTTGTAAGGATGGATGAATGCAGTAGACCACTTGGATGCCATGAAGATCCCAGCCCTGATCTTGCAGTAGTAGAGGTAAATCCCTATGTCCTGCAGTCAGCCTCCAGCTCAGTGTGAGCAATGGAGACCTGGGGTCTGATAATGCCTCCAGGTCTATGCTGAGGCTTCCTGGGCGCTGCCAGGACCTCCTCACCTCCACCTGGCCTGCAGGGTCACTAAACAGGGTGTTTATGGAGAAGGCAGAGGTAGACTTGCCAAATAACAGTCCTTGCCAGTGAGCGTGGTCAGTTGGAGACAAACATGAGGTTGTTGTGCCTGTCTGGACATGGTACCTATCTGCCTGGTACCTCCACCCACACTGCCTGCCAAGGGCTGCAAATAACACTGCTTCAGAGGCTGGAACTGCCTTCAGCTCTTAAAAAGAAGAATCGAGAGAGCTGAAGGTAAGAAGTTGGTGGTTTTGTGCTGTCAGGGCAGTATGTGGGGCTTTCCATGGGGTGTGGGTGGTGGAGAGCTATGCTGAGGCTCTGCTGGGGCTGCTGCGACACTGGGCTGAGCACTGGGAAGCTCAGCATGTGCCAGGGTGACTGTGCAGCCCCAGCAACATGATGTCCCCAGGACAGCTCCCCATCCTGGACATGGGGATCCTTTTCCCAGTGCCAACTGCAAGGGCAGGCTGCAGGTGTGCCAGAGTGGCAGCAGCTGCTCTTTGCTCTTTCTTGGGGGTGATTTCTCTGGGGCAGGGGCAGGCTGAGCTCTGTGCTGGGAAGGGGACTGGGGGGTCTCTTTAGACCTTCTGCAAAAGCAGAGAGTAGAAAAGATCACATCAGCAAGAGCTGGGCTGCAGAGGGGCAGGCAGGGCTCACAGACCACTAAAGGTTAAGCACCTTCTTGCTACTTCAGCATTTCCCTCTCCTGCAGAGGCGAAGCCACTTGACCACTTGATGTGCCCAGGCTGGGAGTCAGGTCAAACCCAGAGGTGCAGCCAGCCTGAGCCCTTTCCCTGTTCCCAAAAGCCAGAGCATGAGCTGAACCAAGTGAAGCTTTCGGGCTGAAAACAAAGGGGTAGAGCTCATCTTCTCTTTTCATTGGGACTTTTGAGGACAGAGAGGTCTCAGTTAATGCCTGCAGCACCCTGGCAGCTCCCACCGCCGCCCCAGTGCCTCTCCCTCCTCTGCACCCTTAGTCACTCTGTAATGGGCTGCTTTGCGGCCATGGAAAACCACTGGTCTACTTACCTCTCCCTGAGTCACTTGGACCTCTGCAAGGTCACAGCAGGAGTGTCCCGTCCCTGCCACTGCTGTGCTCACAAACCCCCCTCCCTCATCCCATGTCGCCCCTGGGGCAGTAGAAACCCTGCCCCAAAGAGCTGAGCCCTCAGCCACATTGACTGAAGACGGGAGCAGCTCTGCAGCCCCAGCAAACCCATCCAGGTGGGTCGTATGGCCAATGCAGCTGTTTCCACCCAAAATGAGGACAGCCCAGGCGCTTGTCCCACCCACATCCCTGTCAAAATGGTGAATGAGGAAACACTGGGTACAATGCCCAAACCCTGTATCCTCCGGTCTGAGGATAAAGAGAAAGCTGTTTTGCAACCCAAGCGCCCAAAATGTCACTGTTGCCAGCAGAGGATTAGCCAGTAAGGAGAGAACTGTTACAGAAAAGCCCTTTATATCAACACTTTCCTTCCCTCCCTGCCCCAATCCTTCCCTTTTGCTCCCCAGCACGTGTGGACTCGTGGATGTGGGAGGCCAGGATGCCTGATGGGCTGATGTCCCATAGAAATGCTCTGGCTTCAGCCACGTAAGCTGCCCCAGCACCCGTCCTTGCACAGACGATGCTATCCTGGGAGCTGGGCTCTCCTGGCAGGGCTTGATGCTGCCTCCTCTCACTGGGCACCAGGTAAGTTACGTCTTATCAGCTCGTCCTGGCATATCCGTACCTCTCCCCACCTGGGGCGGTTTCCTGCCATGGTTGATCAGCCGTGAGCTGTGGCCAGTGTGTTGGAGGAGGGAGGAGAAGGCTGAGTCACCAGCAAGAGGTATTTGGGCAAATACCTAGTGATCAGCAGCACAGGGTGAATTCAGATCTGGGCTTGCGGCTGGGATGGGCCTCTGCCCCCACCGCAGCTCCATCCCCTCTGACTCAGCCAGGAGAGGATTTGGCCCCATGTACGCTTGTGTGGAGGATTGTAATCCCATCTCTTGCAGGAGGTGCCTGAGTCAACCTGTCCATGGCCTCACACGGGGCACAGCTGGCAGGAGGTGGACAGCAACGTCCCCCTCCTGCCAGCTGTGCCCACATGTCCTGCAGCACCACATTGTCTAGTGCAAGGAAGGCTTTTGGTTTTCCCTTGGCCACTCTCCATCTCAAGCCGCAGCAGAAAGTGGGGAGAGCCAAGAGGTGGTGGTGACCAGAGCCTGGGGCAACTCCCAGGTTTGGACGGAGGGAAATCATAGAATCATAGAACAACCAGGTTGGAAGAGACCCATTGGATCATCGAGTCCAACCATTCCCATCAATCACTAAACCATGTCCCTCAGCACCTCATCCACCTGTCCCTTAAACACCTCCAGGGAAGATGAATCAATCCCCTCCCTGGGTAGCCTGTGCCAGTGCCCAGTGACCCTTTCTGTGAAATTTTTTTTTCCTAATGTTCAGCCTGAACCTTCCCTGGCAGAGCTTGAGGCCATTCCCTCTCATCCTGTCCCCTGTCACTTGGGAGAAGAGCCCACGTCCCTCCTCTCCACAATCTCCTTTCAGGTAGTTGTAGAGAGCAATGAGGTGTCCCCTCAGCCTCCTCTTTTCCAGGCTAAACGACCCCAGCTCTCTCAGCCATTCCTCATAAGGCCTGTTCTCCAGCCCCTTCGCCAGCCCCGGCCCACACCACAGTCAGTCCAAGCAAACACCCCTTGGAAGGTGTGGGCTTATCACCAGAACAAATGTGATAAGGCAAAGCCAGGCTGTGCAGCCAGGCACATGCAGCAACTCCCCAACACGCGGGCCCTCTCCCACTCGCTGCTCCCCGCATTCCCTGGGAAAACGTGTCACTGCCTCTGTGTCACTCAGGTCAGCTTTTCCCTGACAGGTCTCCCTGCCCGGGTGGACACAATGCCATGTGCAGAGCTCAGACCCCACAGTGGCTGCGGTGGAGAGGGGAGGGAAGTGCCTCTGCTGGGACTTGTTGGGGAAGATACAAGTGTTTGTGTGTGCACAGGGATAGTTATGTGTTTTCCTGTAAAACAGGAAAGCAGTGGAGACTGAGCAGCAATGGGGAAATGAAGTATTGTGTGAGCTGATGACCACCGTCCTTTGGGAATGGCACCTGACTGGAGGCCACCATAGGATGGGAGAGCATGTGACACTATAGGTCAGACCATCCCCTCGGGACACTCAGTGACCCAGGGGGTTGGATTATCAGAGAATCAGTCTGCATCCTGCAGGATAGAGCAGTGCCACGCTGGAGCTCTGTGGCCATGGGGCAGGAAAAGCTACTGTCCCTGGCCAGTGGGTGCAAAGGCATCAGCAGAGTGAGTCAGATGCCTCCAGACATCCACCCTGATAAACTCACCCAGTAGAGCTGGGCTGCCACACTCAGCACACCCCAACATCTTGTCCAGCAGCAAAGATATTGCTGCTCTCAAAATAGTGCCTGGGGGTCAGGTTTACCAGCAGGAGCTCACTCATCCCCTGCCAGTGAGGACTCTGCCTTGAGTAATGATGAACCAGGAGCGCTCAGAACTTCCTGCCCTCTCCTCCAGAGCCCTGATGGGGATCGCACTCCTGACAACATCCAGGTCTAAATAAAGCTGAGGAGTTGTGCACCGAGCCACCCCACGCCCTTCCACACTCCCCGCATTTGCTTGGGCTGTTGCCAGCCCAGGGTGCAGGTGGGAGCAGCTTCGCCGTGTGCTTTCTCCGAGTGGCGCGTTACGTTGCTAGTGCCTAGGGGTGCTGAGCCCTTTGGTGGCTCACAGCCTGCTCCCCACAGCAGCCAGGATTAATTGCTCCTTTCTGACCCCTCCAGTTGCATTCTGCGGATTCCCGTGGCCTGTGGGGCCTTGCTGGGAGCCACAGGAGCATGTGGTCCTGCGGGAGACGCAGCTCCGGTGTCGTGCAGCAGTGTCCACACTTGTGCCTGAGCCGGGGCAGCTGATGGTGGAAAGGAGAGCTTTATTTTAGGAAGCAGCTGGCTCACACAGGAGACATTGTTTATCGTCTTTCTTCCCCCCGGTGCTTTATTACAAAGGATTATGGCATGAAAAGCCATTTTGTTCCCCTGCTCCTGATGTATAGTCCCGCTCGTGATTTATTCCTCTCTGCAGGCAGCAGCTGGGATACAGCACCCCGAGGAGCTGAGGGGAGACAAGCTGGGGGCTCGAAGCCACCATAGTGGTGGCAGCAAGGATGCATCCAGTGCCCAAAGCACAACACAGCCAGAAGCGGTTTGCCAGGGCTGCCCGAGACTGCTCTCGACTGCACAAGAACCTTCGTGATGTGAGGAAACCTTGAGGGATAGAAAAACAAAATCAAAGCTTTTCTGTGGTGAGTGTCACCCATGAGGCAACGTTGCCTCACTTTGTCCAGACAAAACCACCCCAGGGACGCTACTGTCCCCAAGCCCGGGTGTCCCACTGCTGGTGCTGGTGACAATGTATGGTGACACAGCTCCCAATCTGCCTGGATGAGCCCGTGCGGGGAGGTCTCACTGCCCACAGTGAACCAGGACTGGGCTGGGTGCAGAGAGCACATTGCAGGGTACAAGCCGGGCACAGGGGTTGTGGGTGCAGGATACGAGCTGGGGGTCAGCATGGGAATATGTACAAGCCTGCACCTGCCAGCCTCTTGGCTTTCCAGGAACCATCACAGGAGCAATGCACAGCAGATAAGCATGTTGCAACAGATGCCTCGTGCTGTCTCCCGAAGCCCAATCTACCTGCACACCTACCTCAGGGGAAAAAGATATCTGGTGGTTTCCCCCACGGTGCTACCTGCTCTGCCACCCCATCACCCAGCACATCCCTGATAATTGGGCAGGGATGGGCGAGGGGGTGAGGACACAGGCTGCGGTGGTGGCATGCGGCTCAGCTGCTGCCAGCCGCAGGGCTGTGGTGGAGCTCGGACAAGTTCCCTCTTGCAATGTTGCATCTCAGAGAGGTGGCTTAGCAGCTCAGGCACGTTCCTCTCCCATGCCACTCCCAGGTCAGCAAGGAGGGACCTCAGAGCTTTTGTAGGGAAGGCTCCGACAGCACCACCAGCATCCCAGTGCCATGGCAGGAAAAGGCAGTGACGAGTCAGCTCCCATCCTTGCTGTCATGGTCCTGAATCCCCTGCAGGGCTCCAGCCACTCCCTCAGCAGCTCTGTGGTTTTGCTGCTATGAACAATGTTGTTCAGGGACACTGCTACACCCCCAGCTACTTCTGCTTGTGTGGCGGCTGGCAAGTGTTGAGTTTGCAAGACCTCAACTGAGCTCATGAGAGCAACACAGGGCATTTCTTTGGGACAGCTCAAGCTGTGTGGGGTAGAGGAGGGTGCGTCAGAGGGCTTTGATCCTGTTGTGCTTGTCCTGGGAGAGAAATGGGTGCTGGGCCGTGAGGAAAAGGGGCTGGCTAAGGTTGGGGCTGTCTGTGGGGCAACATGAGCAGATGCCGTGGGCTGGAGCTGCTGTAGGGTACAGGCCTTGGAGAAGCAGCTGCAGGGCTGGCTACTAGGGCTGGAACAAAGGAGGAATCCCAAGCCCCAGCTGCAGTGCAGGACGTGTGATGAGTTCATCGGGGCACGATCTGGCAGCACTTTCCATGGCCACTGGCTGGCAGCAGGGACAAGGCTGTATCAGGGCTCCTTACCTTGGCACTGACTTCTCCATGTTTGCTGTAACACCCAGAGCCTGGAATGAGAGCTGGGAGGCAGACACACATGTCACAGCCTTTCTGAGAAGATATGCAGCTGAGCCAAGAGCAGTAAAACCTCTCTTGCTCCAGGAATCCAGCACCCTGTAAAGTCACTGCCCTGGTGCTGCCTCCAGTCTTGCAACATCTCCATCTCCAGACAAATCCCCCTGCAGCAACTGTTCATGATGCCCAGGGTCCGCAGGCGAAGTTCTGTGCTCCCTGCAGCCTGGGGTGATGCTGGCTCTCTGCAAGCTCCCTGCAAGCACAAGGTCATGCCCAGATAAGCCCATTCCTCCTTCACCCTTGAGCCTAGGGCTCAGGTTCCCAGGCAGCTTGGGAAGCACCAGCCCTCCCAACAGCTCCCACTGCCTTCCTCATGCTTCTCTCTTTCAGGGCCTCAGTAGGAAGCCCCACTTCTGCAGTTTGCCTCCTATTTAATTGTCCCTTTGACCCTTCTCAGGAGAAGGTTCAGGCCCCCTTTCCTGCTGCGTGGCCAAGCAAACTATGCCAGGTTGTGCCAGCAGGCTGTGTCGTTGCACCAGGGTGGTGGAACCATGGGGTGCTGTTTGCAAGAACCACAGTTAGTCTCCTCAGAGGTCTCCTTTTATTTATAAAACTTTTTTTCCCCAAGATGCTGTATTTGGTCTGGTTGAGATGGAGTTAATTTCCCCACCCCAGGCGCTCTATCAGTTCTGTGCTTTGCATTGGTAGCTAGAAAGGAGTTGATAACATAGCAGTGGTTTGGCCACTCCTGAGCAGTGCTCGCACAGCATCAAGGCTGTCTCTGCAATGCTTCCCCCTCTCACCCTGTAGGCTGGGGGTGGGCAAGACCTTGGGAGGGGACAGAGTCAGGACAGCTGACCCCAGCTGACTGAAGGGATATTCCACACCGTATGATGTCTGCTCAGCAATAAAAGCCAAGAGAAAGGGGCAGGGGTGGCATTTTAATCATGATGTGTGCCCACTGAAGCCCTGCTTCCCAGGGAAGTGGCCAGACATTACCAGCTGAAAAGAAATAGCGAATGTATCTATTGTTTCTCTTTGCTACCATGCAGAGCCTTGCTTTTGCTTTATTAAACTGTCTTTATCTTGACCTTCAAGTTCTTTTCCATCTTATTTTCTCTCTCCCTGTCCCACTGTGGATGGGAGTGATAGAGCAGCTGGATGGGAACCCAGATCCACCAAAGGTCAACCCACCACAGTCGTTTTTGGTGTCCAGTGTGGGGGCTGAGACAACAGCAGTGTTGTATGAAGCGTGCTCTAGCTATTGTAGTTATTATTAGCAAGCTCACAGAGTCTGTTTGCTGCACTGAGCTTAGAACGCGTTAGTACAAACAAGGGCTGTGTGCTCCGCCCTGGCACTGATGGCCTTGCTGTGCTGGGGACCTGTTTTATGGAGAGGGTGAGGGAATACATGAGGAATGGCTGAGAGAGCTGGGGTCGTTTAGCCTGGAGAAGTGGAGGCTGAGGGGAGACCTCATTGCTCTCTACAACTACCTGAAAGGAGGTTGTGGAGAGGAGGGAGCTGGGCTCTTCTCCCAAGTGACAGGGGACAGGATGAGAGGGAATGGCCTCAAGCTCTGCCAGGGGAGGTTCAGGCTGAACATTAGGAAAAAAATTTNTTCTCCAACAGCTTCCAGCACCTGCAGTTCAGCCCAGAGCAGAGTGGGGTCCTAGAGCACCAGCACAGCCAGCTGGGGCCACCACCCTTATGCTGTCCCTGGCCACACTGCAGGGACATGCTGTGCTCCTGAAGCCCTGCAAGCAGCATCCCTTGAGGCTTTGGTGTTTGCCAGCCCTGCCTGGGGTTGCCCAGGGCGTCAGGGCACTGCACGGTGCTGTTGCAGAGCATTGTGCCCTTCTTGCCTTCACAGGATCTCTTGGGGTGGCTCTGTTTCACTCAGGAGGTGTCTCGTACCTCCTGGCCCCAGTGTTCTTACACACTAAATTAGATCTCTGCTAAATAAGTAATGACAAACAATGTGATTAAACGGTTCCCAGCTAAGGGAGCTGGCAGAGGGAGCTGTGCCATGGTTGGAGACTCGCTCCAGTGGCACCTGGCCCTGGCAGGGCTGGCACAGGGCATTCCCTGGACACTCCTGGTCACAGACTGCAAACACCCTGCTCCCTCAGACCCTCACCCTGCCACCCCTCCTCACCCCGCTACGCTTCTTTTGTTCTCGGATCACCCAGGCTGGTATTACTATAATCCGTAGCTTAATTTAAATCCTCCTCCCATCTCATGTTTTTCTGGAGGGGAGGAGGGAATTGATGCACTTCCTTGGCACCTGCTCCGCCTTGGAGTTTGAGCAGCCGAAAAGCCCTGGGTGTCCACATGAGGAGCTCCCAGTGTTATCCCCCTGGGGAAGACACCCAGGGAATCTTACAGCCCCCAGCTTGACGTGTCCCTGTGGTTTAGAGCTGTCTCTGGGTGGGCAGAGGGTGCTAGCGAG
>WAAB01018182.1:142143-160611 GCA_013389865.1 Piaya cayana
ATAAATCTCCAAGAAACGCTCATTATTTTCTGGAGTATTTGACCATGTCTGGAGACACCTTTAAGCTTATCTCTCCACCTAAGACAACTATATTTTACAAGACATCTAAGCATATCAGTAACAATATCAATCAGGACGAGAGGGAATGGCCTCAAGCTACACCAGGGGAGGTTCAGGCTTGACATTAGGAAAAGATTTTTTACAGAAAGGGTCCTTGGGCACTGGCACAGGCTGCCCAGGGAGGGCGTTGAATCACCTTCCCTGGAGGTGTTTAAGGGACGGGTGGATGAGGTGCTGAGGGACATGGGTTAGTGATTGATGGGAATGGTTGGACTCGATGATCCGATGCGTCTTTTCCAACTTGGTGATTCTATGATAAATTCTTGCAGGTTATCTCTTGACCTAAAACCGCTACATCTTACTACACTACTAAGCATCACACCTGGAGATTGTCAAGACATAATACGCAGATTTATATGACAAGACAATTAAATACACACCCCAGCTGCAGTAAAACTTATCAATTAATTCTCACACGGTCCAAACCACTCCCCTTCCAGTTTCAAACCATTACCCTTTGTCCTATCGCAACAGGCTCCTGCTATAGTTTTTCACCACCTTTCACGGCCCAGGGGCTCTTTGCGGGGAGGGTCACAAAGACCTCACCCAGCTCCATGGAATGAGCGGTGTATCTGCGATGATTGGCTCATTGCAGGGTGGGCGGGGCCAAGCGGGGCGATGATTGGCTCAGGGCGGGGTCAGACGAGGCGATGATTGGCTCAGGGCGGAGAGGTCGAGGCGGTGATTGGCTTATTGCATGGTAGCGGGGTCAGGCGGGGGGTGATTGGCTCGGGGCAGGTAGGCGGGACGGTGATTGGCTCGGGTCTATGATTGGCTTATTGCAGGGTGGGCGGGGCCAGACGGGGCGTTGATTGGCTCAGGTCAGCCATGGCCTCGCCCTCTACCCCGCCGTGTGCCGGGAGCGCGCCACGCATGCGCTGTTGGGCGGTACCTGCGCGCGGCGGTCCCGGTGTGGAGACGGCGGAGGCGCTGAGGGAGGTGAGAAGGGAGGTGAGGTGAAGGCGGGCTGGCACCGATTCCCCGGGCCCTGTTAACCCCCCACCCCGCTGCTGGAGGAACGCTCCTTTCCTCCTGCCCCTTGCTTAGGGTCCCGGCACCCGCTGTGCGGACCTCGGTCTGCGCGGGGCCCGGTTTGGGGGTTCCCAGGGCTGGGGGCGGTTGGGCTGAGGGGAGGGCGGCAGGGTTGGGAGGGGCTGAGGGGTTGGAGGGGGTACTTGGGGGCTTGGAGATGCGGAGTGGAGGAGAGGGCTTGGGGCTGGGGGTCCCGGGTTTTGGGGCCCAGCCTGAGTGGGGCTGAGGCTGTGAGCCAGGCAGGGCCCCCCTGCAGGGTCTCGCCTCCTGCTAGGCTTGGAGCCAGCGCCAAGGGCTCAGGGGCAGCTGCCAGGCCCGGAACCACGCGGCTTCAGCCTGCAGAAGGGCATCCGGCAGGAGGGATGCAGGTTAGCTCCAAAAGAGCTCACGAAGGGCTAATGGAGGCTGCAAACGGTGCTGCTGAGGTCAGGGTCGTGACTGTGTCGTGGCTGTCAGCAGTTTGCTGACCTGCCACGCTGGCATGACCCATTAGTCACTTTTAAAACGTTGGGCACTCACTAACAGACCGTTTCTAAATGGAAACTCATGTCAGGATAGATGGTGTGTGTCAGGGGGCAAGGACCCCCTTCAGCAAGAGCTTGGAAAAGGAAGAACAAAGCACCTGCTCAGGAAAGAGTTTCCCAAAGCCAAGAGTGCCAGGGAGCTATGCTGCAATTCCTGTTTGTTTCTTGTGACATTTGCACTTTGTTCTTTGTTTTAGAACCAGTGGCTTGCACAGATGCTTCTCAAATGTTTGTTCCATGGCCCATCGTGTTCAGCCATGCTTGATTTGGGGTGTTTCTGTGCAGGGGAAGTGAAATTGGTGAACCTTTAGTTAGCCTCTGCGCTTTCCACAGAAACTAACTCGAAGCAGAAGTTTCTGATTTTAGCTTTGTGATAAGCACTGGTTGAAAGAGCTGCAAAAAGGGCAGAAAGGAAGCTGAACAGGGCCCCCTGCAGTTAATGCAGAAAGTGGGTTTTGTCCTGGAAGGAATAGGTGTGCTGATCCCAGCGGTGTTGGATGCTCCTGTTTTGGTTGGTTGGAGGTTGGTCTGGTGGTGTCACCACTAAGTAGCCCACCCTTCCCAGGAATGCTGGTGGCAGGTGTAAGCAAGCCAGATGCCATCTCTTCTCATACCAGGCTCTTGCCAGCTGGCTTACTCTTCTGGTTGCATGTTCAATCCTTGGAACAGATTCCAGAGTGTACAGGTAGGCAGGCCAAAGCTATTGACATCTTTTAGATTGAGGGGAGACACAGGTTGCACAGCCTGTGCCCTCAAGCCAGAGCTCGTTCAATTTATTCTTTTCTTATTTTGGAATTAGCATCCATAATGTACTGGCTCTGCCCTAGTCAGAAATGGGCAAGGGAAACTCTGTCCTTGTTGCCTTGTTTTTGCCTGTTCTACTTCAGCAATCAGTACTGCATTTTCAGCTTCCCAGAGCTCTGCTCCCAGCCTAGATCAACATTACAAATTGAAAGGCGGCGCAGAGAGTGCAGCTCTGGCAACTTCACTGGCTGGTGTTTGGTTTTTAGTGACTGTTCCCTGAACAGAAGCGCTGTATTTCCTGAGCAGGTACAGTACAGCCAAACACATCTCTTATTCCAAGTCAGACCTTTACCTTTGCTTGCAGAATGTCCCTGGGATGGGGAGGACTGGTCTCCTCTTGGCCTTTCTCTGTGGCTGCTGACTAAGGAGCCTGTGGTGCTGGGGTGTTGCAATGTGAGCTTACCCCTGTGCCCAAGCAAACTGGCCTGAAAGAAGCATTGCCAGGAAACAGTAGCAGAGAAGCTGTGTGTCTTTACCTGGAAAACCCCTTCTGAGCTGTAGAGATCACGCGCAGAAAATCAGTGCATCTCCGCTTGTAAGGTGAGTCAGCATTCTTGGGGTGATTGAGAACTGGTTAGCCTGATGATTCGTATTGATGTTAGGCTGATACATCTTTTATATCCTTCCAGCAGAGAAAGTTGCATAGGATGTATTATTTAACTGGTGATTGTACAGTGGAAAGGAAGGCCTGGTGATCCCTGGTGATTTTACTTTACCTCCGACAACCTGAGGACACAGGCCAGAAGCAATGTTTAATTGGAGATGGTGTGTTTGGAAAAAGCTAGACAAGCTTTCAGATAGAGTGTTTTCACTGGGAGTGGTGTAACGCTTACTAAACTCTCAACAGTTGTTCTTAGCTTGCACTTACAGCATTGAGTTGCTGCTTCTGTATTGGTCTTGTTGGAGGACTTGTGTCTCTGAAAGCTTGTCCAGTTCCCAGCTGTAATGTTTGTAATGAGAGAGAGAGATTACCTCCTATGTGGAAATCTTTTTCAGATATGGGGTTGGAAATACCATGTTCTGTTCTTCCATGTGTAACTTTGTGCAGAAACCATGAGTCAGATAGCTGATTTGAACTGTTTCTGAACTCTGCAGATTACCTTGGGACTGCACCCTTCCGTCCTGCTGCAATGAGTGGAAAGTCCTTGCTCCTAAAGGTCATTCTCCTTGGAGATGGTGGAGTTGGGAAAAGTTCCCTCATGAACCGGTATGTCACCAACAAGTTTGACTCACAGGCTTTCCACACGATTGGTGTGGAGTTCTTGAACCGGGACCTGGAGGTGGATGGACGTTTTGTGACTCTCCAGATTTGGGACACTGCGGGACAGGAGAGATTCAAGAGCCTGCGAACGCCTTTTTACAGGGGAGCAGACTGCTGCCTACTGACCTTCAGCGTAGATGACCGGCAGAGCTTTGAGAATCTCAGTAACTGGCAGAAGGAGTTTATCTATTATGCTGACGTGAAGGACCCCGAACACTTCCCATTTGTAGTCCTGGGCAACAAGATAGACAAACTCGAGAGACAAGTGAGCACAGAGGAGGCCCAGACCTGGTGCATGGAAAACGGTAACTATCCATACCTTGAGACTAGTGCCAAGGATGACACCAACGTGGCAGTGGCCTTTGAGGAGGCTGTGCGACAGGTGCTGGCGGTGGAGGAGCAGCTGGAGCACTGCATGCTGGGCCACACCATTGACCTGCACTCCAGCTCCAAATCAGGGTCTTCCTGCTGTTAAGAGTGGCTGCTGCTTCAGGAACATCGCTTGAGCTGGCGGCTGGATCAGAATAAGCACGGGCAGCTCTGGGGCACTCTGAGGAGAGTGGTCACAAGGACAAAAGGTGGTTTGCTCACTGGGGAGTTGCAGCCTCACCATCTGAATTCTGGCTGGAGTTTTCAGGCATAGAGTGTGTATCTGCAGGGGGGAGCGGTTAAAAGAGCATGTGAGCATAGTCATTCTTCCATCTCTGCCTGTTTTAGCAGGTTTAAAGGACTAGGTTGAAGTCCTTTAAATTCACTAAAGACAGTAGCATTCTGATCTGTACCAAGAACTGCCTGCAGAACAAAGCTGAGAGTGCTCTAGACAGTCTTTGAAGTATTTTAGTCCTGAACTAAAAAAAACCACTAGACCCACTAGACTCATGACCTTACTGCCAAAGGAAAGTCTGCACAGCATACTGGACGGAACCTGTTGTAGAGACTCTAGCACATGTGACTGTGAGAATGCCAAATACTAGAGTGGCTGAGATGTGTGTATCTGTTGTTTGGGATATGTGCACTGTGTCCTGAGACTGAATAGTGCTGCAAATTGTTAGAGCTCTGATACAAAGCAACGTGTGAAGGAAAGGTGGACCTGTGTTTGAACGTGGCAGCATTGCTTCTTCGTAGCTGCCTATTTCTGGTCTGTTTTTCCTCACCTCTAACTTTGGTTCGTGTGACTGTTATTTTGTGGAGACACTGTCTGCTTCTTATTTAATATGTTTCCTTGTCTCTTTTGGAGGCTCAACACTGTATCTTGCTTCTCATACCTTGAAGTGCTGGGTAAAAAACACCAATGTGGACACTCACCAGGTCATCTCAAAGGGTTTTAGAGTTATTCAGGAGTTCAGGAGTCTGGAGCATGAAAAGTCAGCTGGTTTCTGTCACAAATAATCACTGTGTCCAGATGATACTCTCTAGCAGACCGGATGGTAGGTGGGTGGGATATCTCCTAGATGTGCAGGTGGCTGGGAGAGTTGTGCATGGTCAGCTGTTAAATCCCCTCACGCGGTGTGTGGGCCCGGGGACCACTGTGCTTCATTAGCTGGCAGATCAGGCTCTTCAGTTGCTTTAGCACAAGTGTTCCCATCTGGATGCTGCAACACAGAGCCCTTCGTCTATTGCCAGTTGTGTCAGGTGCAGTGCTGCTCAGCACTGGTAACTCATGTCGTTGTCCTGGCACTTACTCCCTTACAGGGAATATGGGAGAATTTACTTCTGGCCTTTGTTAATGGCTGCTGTGTTTAGCCCATTGGGGAGAGCTGCACTGGTTCCGCCTCTCTTCAAGGTGGCTGAAAAATAGGAGGCAAGGGACAGGGAACCTTCTAGAAAAAAATGCCAGGCTTTGCTGATCCCAGCTTCTGCCTCCTACTAGGTGTTAGTCACAAATTATCTGTGTAGCAAGGAGGTGACTGCTTGCCAACTGCTGTTTTTACCATTATAACCTCATGCCCTGCAACTTCCCTCACAAGTGTTTGTCCAAAATTATGGCTTTGCCCGTAAGTGCATAGTCTACCACGAGGAGAGCTTCTCTGAGTACGTGTCTGCTGGCTGTTGAATGTGATTCCCACTGTGATCAACTACTGGGTATTAAATTTTGTAGCTCAAATCGAATGGCCTCACTTATGCTGTGCTTTAGAGCAGGGCAATCTGCCCTTGTGCTGGCTGGTGGCGGCTAATCCCCATGGCCTAGCAGTCTCTGAGTACGCAGGAGTCTCCTCTGGGGACACTCAGGGTGATCCTGCCCTTCTCTGCAGGGCAGCCACGTGTGGAAGGGACTGAAGCTTTAATGCAAAGTGCTTTAGAGGGATCTGATTTCTAAACTGCTGAACACTCATGTTTATGGCAAAAGATAGTAAGTGATTCCAGTCTTTGGAAAGCCAGGTCCCTTGACGTTTAAGAGAAGGCTCTGCCTCCATAGGTGCAACAGAGTTTTACAGGATATTGAAGTTATAGTTACTGTTTATATACCAATGTCTGACCTCCTTAGGCCTCTAGTTTTTTCTGCAGTTTAGCACTGCTTGATATTTCCTTCAAGATTCCAGACTGTGACCTGTGGTTCTGAATTACATCTCTGAGCAGGCGTGTTCCCTGGAGCAGGTTTGCACAGGCCCCAGGGTCGGAACAGGCTCAGGCCCTTGCATACTGCCTGGCCCTGACAGAGGGTCTGGTAAGGGAGCTCCCTGCAGGTGGAACCGCTGCTTCCCCAGTGTGGATCTCATGGGATCTGTGCGAGGACTGGCATCTCCTGGGGGAGAGGACAGAGCCTGCACAAGCTGTGGAATAGGCGCTGGTGCAGCACACTGTTTGCAGCACCCTGGGTACATGTTGATGCTGACAGCTGAAGCTCAAAAGCCTCACGCTGCACATGCTGTGCGGATGCTGTATATTGCTGGAGGGTGCTACATACCATCTTTTATTCCTAATGGGCATTGAATCATTGACATTTTCTTTAAAAAGATATTTTATTAGGCTTATGTGTTTTAAAAATACATTTTTTAAAGTATAATATATTGTTTAATTTATTTTACATGATACGCACAATTTCCAAAGGAGCCAGGATTTTGATCTCTTTGTTGCAAAGTCCAATGCCAATGGCCATCCCTTCCTTGTGTCCACTCATGGCTGCTGTGATTGTTGCTATTGCTACGGAACGGGAATTGTAAAACAGATCCTTCCCTTATTGAAACAAATAAAACATGGATGTACTCAAGTGAATTCAGGAAGTGGCTGCCTTCTTGGTTTGTCGTGGTTCAAGTCAGCTCCTGTTCTGAGGGATGTGGAACCAAGTCGGTTATAGCAAATGGCAGAGAAATCACTAGGAGTTGAAAGGGTTTGGTGGTTCCTGAATGTACCTAGACCAGTAGTTGAAGAAATTTAACTTATTTACCAGCTGAATTCAGTGATGAGTTTTGTCTTTTCAAGAGTGTGACAGAAAATGCTTTCATAACAGAAATATTCCACATTGCTTCCTTCCGTCAGTACATTTTCATTTTCAGCCTGGACTCTCAGCAGCAAGCCGGGTGCTTTCCTTTGATTTCTTCCTGTGATCTTGGAACTGGTCCCTTGGGCTCCAGGGGGTTGTAACTGGGCATGATTTCCATAGGATGCTGAGACAGAAATCAGCATATGGGGACTGTTCTATTCCATTGTCCTGCCAGATTGGTTGCTTATTCTGGGGGTCCTTTGCTGTATTTGCAGAGTCTGCCTGCTGTTTCCATTGGCAGAACCTTTCAGTTTATGTGTCTCCCATGCCTGCCTGCCTATCCATGCTTCCAGAGGCAGTGCAGGGTTTCGAGTCCTTGGAAATCCTGGTTTTTAAATGTGGATTGGAGTATGTGGGAGCCTCCAGCGTCTTGCTTCAGCTGTCTCAAACATAGCTGAGGATAGACAGCCAGCACGGCTGGGTGGGAGATGGTCCCAGTCTGAAACCACCTGAACCAAACCAGTGACTCCCTTGATGAGAGATGCTTGTATGAAAATGCAGGACAGGAGCAATTGTGAGGCTGCTCCCTCTTTTCCCCCTTTGCCCCTGCAAGCAATAGCAGAAGTCTCTGTGGGGTGGGGAGAGGATGGATCCCTGGAGGGCAAAGAAGTGTCTCTGAGGGAAAGCAGTGAGCTGCTTCTGTGTGAACAGATGCTGCAGCGTATCCCTGTGTGCTTGCAAAGCAGGAGGAGTGATGAGGAGTCTCCTGGTCCCATCCACCCCCCTCTCTCACAGCCATCTTGAAGATTTTGCTGCTCTGTGCCAGGTAGTGCAGCTGTAATGCTGCAGAAACTGAAATCTCTAGAACCATTAGCTGGGAAGCCCCAGATGGCTACAGATACCCCGGGGTTGCTCTTGGTGACCGAGGCTGCCCCTCTCTAGATCCAAAGGGTGGTTTTTTTCAGCAGTACAGCTGTAGGGAGGTTTATGGCAACATGATCTCAGGGTACTGCATATTCTTGCATGTGTTTGAAGGTAAGCAAAAAGATAAAGAGTCTAAAAATGCCCTTTCCAGAGTCTGTGAACCCCACTCCAGGCTCCAGTTCCTATCAGGGAGTTTGTTCCAGCTCTGGCACCAGGGATACTGGCATGCTCTGCTCTGGAGTAAGGAGTACTCCCTGCACTGCTGAGGTGGGAGGAGGTGACAGTGATTATCTGAAGGCCTCAGGTGAGTCAGAGTCCCGAGACTGGGGCCTGGGACAGTCCATGCAGCCACTGAAATGGTTGGATACCTGCTGAGACGATTGCTCAGGCAAAAGCCATTGAGGATGGACAGAGATGCCCCTTGGCCCTGGTTCTTGCACGGCTGGTGGAGCAGCTCTTCCCTGGTGACTTCAAGGGACCCATTAGGGATTGGTGGATGTGGCCACATGCAGATGAAAGATTCCTGTCTCCATGAGTAGCCAAGTGCTGTGCAATTGTCAGCTTTAGACCTTTCCCGAGGACTTCCCTCCTTGTCCCCGGGCATCTCCCTAGCAGAGTCAAACCGAAACGGAGAGAAATCGGAGCAGTGCGTGAGAGGCAGCAGGAGAGACCCTCCAGGGTAGGTGGGCGGCAGTGCTTCCGAGGGATTCTCTGTGCAGTTAGGGGCTTGCACACGGGCTTTGAACGGCAGCATCTGGATGTTAGGGATGGCTTTTATTAGCAGTTCTCTCGCTGGACCATGAGGAGCCCAAAGGAAACGCAGGCACCGCTCGCCGGCGGCCGCGGGGAGGAGACGGAGGACCAGGGATGCGGAGGCGCCGGGAGCGGACGGGGGACCCCGTTATCCCTTCTTTCCCTGCCCAGGAGAGCCTTCTGGCTCCCCTGTCCCCAGGGCTGGCTTGCCCAGTGTCCCTTGCTGGCAGTGGCACGAGCTATGGGATGGGGTCACCTTGCTGCAGCCCATGGGACCTGCTCCAGGGACCCTGGTCCAGCCTCTGTTGGAGCGAACCGCAGCTGCTAGAGAGGGAGAGAGTGGTTGCACTGTCTCACCTCCTTGGAGGGACAGCTTACTGAGATGTGTTTTGAATCACAGAATCACCAAGTTGGAAAAGACGCATCGGATCATCGAGTCCAACTGTTCCCATCAATCACTAACCTATGTCCCTCAGCACCTTGTCCACATGTGCCTTAAACACCTTCAGGGAAGGTGAATCAACCCCCTCTCTGGTACCAGACAGGGTTTATTCCCTGTTTTTTGTCTCAGCCAGTTCCTGGAGGGCACTGGGTGGGCAGGTCTTTGCCTGGTGCCCCTGATCAGACAAACGCCAACTTTAGTTGTGGATTTGCACAGCAGCAGGGAAGGAGCTCTGAGGGCAGGTGCCATGTCACCAGAGGGGTGGCAGCATTACACAGCCAAGAGGGTGTCCTTCAGCCCTTGGGCTTGCCCAGCCTCCTGGCCATGCTGCCCGCTTTCACACACTACCTTGTGCTGCTGTCCCCAACCCTCACCCTGGCCAGGGGGCACCAGTCTCTGCCAGGGGAAAGAGATGGTGTTTTGTTCCCCGACTTGCTCCGACCCAGCGGCTGATTGTGCACACACAGGACTCTTTCAGCATGAGGAGAGGAGGGTGGTGGCATCTGGGAATGCAGGGAACAAAGGATCCCATTGACGCTGGCCACAGCCCCATGGGTTTCTGTGAGCTGGGACAAGGCTGGGGTGCAGGCACAGCTGTGTGCTGAGCTGGGGCTGCCCCAATGCCTGAGCTAAGCCTGCAGGGAAGGGCTGAAATCAAGGGAGAGTGGGATTTGGGCTTGGGTCTCATTTGGGAAGAGCAGTGAGGGTCCTGGTAGTAGGTAGTTAACAGCCTGCAGGCTCCCAGGGCCATTCATGGGGATCTGACCATATCTGAAATCTGCTTCTCAGGCAGATGTGCGAGTGGGAGCTGTGCTGGGGTTAGATCACGGGGCTGCGAGCATCCCTCCACAGCTCCTGAGTGCAGGTCCAGGGGGCGAATTTCCAAGAGAAGCAGTAGTTCAGTTAATAATTTTTTTTAGTAGCTGCTGTGGAAATGCACATCTAAGGGGAGCATTAGTCTGATCAGGGGCAGAAAGACACCAGCCAATGACCTCCCAGCGCACCAGTACTGCACAAACTATTAACAACTCTGCAGCAAATAGCATGCAACCACCCCCTCAGTGCGTGGGTAGGACATGTAGGGCCCTGCAATAGCTGAGTCCACCCTGGTGCCTAAACAAGACTGTCCTGTTTCACACAGGGCTCTCTGCAAGTGAGAGAATCATCCCCCACTGCACAGCTCTGGACACACGCTACCATGTGCACTGCCTGGTGTGAGCCAGGAAGATTCGCTTGAGCCGTGCCGATTGGTTTTGCTGTGGTTGTGCTGTAGGTCCTACAGTAGGAGACGTGGCAGAGGCTGAGTACCAAACAGCAGCAGCACATAAGCAAACACAAGCAAATGGGTCCTGCAACACCCCAGCTTTCCTCTGGGTGTCTGGAGAAGAAATAGAGGTTTCAAGGGCTCCTTGGCTGGGAACAGAGGTTTTTGCTGTCAGGGTCATGCACCTGGGGTGCTGGAAGGGTGGGCGAAGTCCTGCAGAGGCTGCTCATCCACGTGCGGAGTTGGTGAGTGCTTCTCCTCTGGGACTTTCTCCTCTGCAGCCTCCCCTTCTCTGCTTTTTTTTCTTTTGGTGGTTATGGGAAAGCCAGCACAACAAATGGACAGGCAGACATATATCTTGTTCAGAATGTTCTTAATTTTAATTTATTTTCTTTAATTTTTATAAAATACATCTTGTAAGATAAGTCTCTAAAAACTTGCTCCTTTTTATTGCTTGTTAACAAGTTGAAATTCTAGATCAGAAATGAAGGAAACACTTTCAGTCGATTAACTCTCTTTTTGTCTGTGTGTTCGGGTGTGTGTGTGTGCACGTGTGCGTGCGCGTGTGTGTTTGGGTTCTGGGGACAAGTGCGGGAAGGAGGATCTGGTTATTTTTTGTTAGATGGATACCAAAAAAACCCCAGTAAACCCGCAAGAGAGACAGCGTCTATGCGAATTTCCAGATCTTGACTGGTTTCTCCCCACTCTGCCATCCCTCCTGGCATCTCCCCCCTCCCCAGCCCGTGTGCGTTGGTAGCCTGGCCAACCTATTTCAGCATTCCTGGCAGCAAGGATCCTTCGAACGCTCTGCTCAGCAGATCTGCTCCTTTATCCTTGCCCTTGCTGAAATCGGCACTTAAAAAAAAAATAATAGTAGAGACAGAAAGAAAAAAATCCATGCGAGATGGAGCTACAGTCTGCCACTGAAAGTAGTTTCTCCAATAAATAAACACTAACATTAGCATTAAGGAGAGGCAGGGAAAAGCCAAACAGAGTACCAGTTGGTGGGGAGGACTGGAAACAGCATCTTGGTGGGTCTAGCCAGACCTGCGCTACCCAGCCAGAGGGCTTTCCTCCAGCTGCTGTGGAGAACAGTCATGGGGAGAGGTCATCTCCACCAAACCTCATCTCCATCAAACCCCTTGGCCTGTTACCCCATCCCACAGGAAAAGACTGAACTGGCACCAGAAAGGATCTATTTTGTAGAGACAGGCAGTGTTTCAGCCCCATGATCCTCAACCCACCACTTTCCCTTCCTTCCTCAACTCCTTCATGTGTTTCAGCTAGAAGCAAGATGCTGCCGGTCCATCCCACCCTGGCAGACACAAAACAGTTGTCCTGACTTGCAGGAAACACAGGGGAAAAAAAAAGTGAGGGGAAGAGGGGGACAGAATGTGGGGAAGTTATGTCTGACACAGGTGAGAAACGAATCAAGCTCTCCGACGTAGCGGAGGTTAGAGAAGCAAATGTCACCACAGAGACGAGCACCATTGTGAAGAAACCAGAGTGTGCGGCGAGCACGGTGCTTGCAAGGCAGGGCAGGCGAAGGCACCCGGTCCAGAGGGTCACCCCCTGCCTATGGAGGGATGGCTCTGGCTTTACACTCCCAGGGCACCGCGCAGAGATAGCTCCTCTCAGGCAAACATGTCTGCCCCATCTCTGCTGCCCGGAGAGTAAAGCCAGGAGTCCCCCTTTGTCTACAAAGACACCAAACTCCATTAGGCTTTAATAGGGGCAGCTGGGTTAGGGCTTTATCAGCATCGGGGTCAGCACTCTCTTCTCCACAATGGGAAGATCCTTGTCCTGAACTCCCTTTGCCTTGGCTGCAGCAGGCAATTTGGGGTAAATTCATCTTTTTCTTTTTTTTGCTAAGGGAAAAAATAAAATTCCTTCTCTTATTCTCCATCCACAGGTGGTGACGGCAGGCAGCTCCAGGAGAGTCTCTAGCAGTGGTACCAGGACTGGGCCAACTTCCTTTTCTCTCTAGGCAGCCTCTTGCTACTCATGGAGCAACCTACACAGATTTCCTCCTCCCAGGAGCACAAAGGCCTTTGCTCATCCCTAGGTAACATCGGGACACTGGAGTAAGTCCCTCCTCTTCTCTGGCTGGTTTTGATGGGCTTGGCCCTAGAGCGAACCGGTTATGGATGAGCAGAGAGAGAAAAGTGCATGAAGATATGTCCATTGGTGGGAAGCTCTCCTTCCTGGTCACGCTCAGCACAATGGATGCGAGGGAGGAAGAGGAGGGGAGTCAGCGGCGAAGGCAGAGTTAACGCAGGAGATCTGGTGTCGGGCGGCTGCAGTGTTAAAGCCTCGGGGTTAGAGAAAAGAAGGGCATTTGGTCTGGCTGGGCTCCACCGCACGGGCTAGAACTTGGTGCCTCGGCCCATCAGCTTGAGGACGGCAAAGTTGTAGGTGGCGGCGATCATGAAGGTGAGCTGTGGGTGGGAAGAGAGTGAGCAGGGGAGTGGAGGAGGAACACAGCTCCCGCGAGCAAGGAAGACAAAGGGGGGGTGAGGGGGGGTGGGCACTTCTCGCTGCAGTACTTCCGAGGTGGCATCCCCGAGCCCAACAACCCAACAGGGCAGTTGCCCTGAAGAGCCCCATGGCCTCACTGCACCAGTGGAATTCTGTGGTGTCTCATTGCTGGTGTAATGCAAGAAGGGGAGCAGGGAAAGGCAAGAGACTCGATGTACAGGCAGCAGGACCTCTCCCAGATGGTCTCCTAAAGTCTTTCCAGACCCCCCTCCAGTAGCCAACTCTACCTTCTTATGGCCTGAATTCACCATGTGCACTTATGTGCCAGAAAATGACACGAGCACAGGCTCTGTCACATCCGCGCCCACCACTTCTGTCGTCCTCTGCCCGCACTTCCTCACTGGGCGGAGGAGAAAGCCTGGGCAGGGGGAGCACCGACTCACCAGTGAGACCAGTGTGGCAGCCGCCCCGACAAAGGCTGCGATGAAGAGGTGGAAAGTCATCTGGAACTGCAAGGGAAGAGGGGAGTGAGCTCCCAGAGTCCCGTGTGCTGGTCAGGGAGGCCAGCGCCAAGGCCATATGATAAGGGAAGCACACGGTAGGGTGATGGGAGGTGCTCACCTCACTGGTCTTGCAGATGGAGAGCAGGTTGGAGCCACACACCTTGCCAGGGAAAGCATTCCAGGGCAGGACACCTGGTGAGATGCAGGGAGCTGGGTGAGCCAGGCACTGCTGCCAGTTGGCTGCATTGACCATCCTCCCACAGCTATGTGTGTCATGCACAATCCAGTGTTTCGGGGCTCTTCAGTACTTGCCCCTGCTTTTTTTTTACTTGCCTTATCTGCCTGAGCCCTTTCCTCCATCCCCTTTCCTCTGCCTCTAGCCCTTGCCCCTGGGCGATGAACCCAGCACTCACCGTACATCCTGGCATCCGCGCAGAGCGTGCCGATGCTGGCCGAGGTCTTGCTGGGGTTGGCAATGGACTGACAGGTGGTCCAAGTGTTAAAATAGATGTAGACGGGCACTGCTGAGCAGGCGAAGACCAGGAGCCAGATGATGGTCAGGACGTAGGTAATGCCCACAAACTGCAAGGGGCAGGACAAGCCAGGGCAGAGACATGGTTACCAAGCAGCCAGGGACAGGGACAGGGGAGCGCGAGGGTCCCCAGGGAGGAGAGAGTGTGGGGCAGGCAAGGGACTGAGATGCCGCCTGCATCCAGCCCCACACCACCCATCAAACCCAGTGTATCCCCAAGCAGCCAGCATGGAGCAGCAGCCTGAGCCAGCTACCCCTGTGGCTCACAGGGCCACCCCCAGGTGTGCAGCCGGCTACACATGCATGGAGGTGACTGGTGGCAGCAGCAGGGTGGCCACCACATCCCGTGCAGGGGAGGAAATGGTGGCTGAAGCCAAGCAGGGTTTGGCCAGTTCAGGAGGACCCTGCAAAACCCGCCTTGGCGTGAAAACGTGGGTCTCCTGCCCTCCCTCCACGGCGCCACCCCAACCGTCCCCCGAGGGAACCGCAGCCATTCCACTCCCCCAGGCTATGGGTCCCCTTGCCAGCACTTCGTTGTGGTCCCCAAGCACAGTGGAGAGGACAATGTTGGGGCCACCAGGTGCCATAGAACTTTGGAGTCTGTGGGGACGCTCATGGCTCTCTCCGATGATGCTTAAACATGAAATAGCTTCATTAACTGTGGCCATTTGGTCTGCTTTGGTCGCCAGGGGCCACAGCAGGCTTGGGGTAGGGTGCCTGGGCTGCGCTTCCCTTTGGGATACCCCGAAACCCGGACGGCTGCAGTCTCCTGCTCTTCAGCCACGCTGAGCATGGCGAACCCGCTGCGGGCGCGCGAAGGGGTGTCAAACCCCGGTTAAGATCACCTTGTCAGGATGTCCTAGCCACTTTCCCAAACACTGACACACCCGCTGCAACGAGTGAGCTCGCTGGGGGCCTCGCGCTCCCCTCCCTTTCGGGCCCCCAGTTACCGTTGCGCTGAGGCCCTTGCCGCAGATGGTGGTCCTGTAGTCCCCAAAGATTTGCCGGACGGCACCGGTGGTGTAGAAGCCTTCGGCCAGCAGCAGGGCTCCATAGAGGAAGAAGAAAGAGGCCGTGCCATAGATGACGTACTGAAAAGCGTGGATGCTGCCAGGGAAAGGTGAGGCCAAGGATGCTCAGGTGCTGTGTTGGTACTGGGGAGCTCAGCCCTGCACGCGGCACGGCCACCACAACTTACCCTCCCCACCCCACTGGGGCTGAAGTGGAGGGTGAAACCATAACAGGAATGACACAGGGCAATCACAGCCTGGGTTCTCGATGGTACCTGGATGGCAGCATCACCAACCCAGCTAGACACCTCCTCCCAGCACAGAGCAGGATGGAGATGAGAGGGGCCCTGGCGTGAAGGCGACGACCCACAACGCAGTACTTACACATCAATGAGGAACTCGTAGTCCTGGTAGTTTTTGGAGAAGTAGGTCTCGATTAGCTGCTCGGTGCCCGTGAGGGCTTCATGCCCACAGCCACAAAACAGCGCTACCCCGAAGAAGCACAAGCCAGTGGCAACTAGCGAAGCAAAGGGTGCTCCAATGACACATCTGGCACAGCACTCGAGTAAACCTAGGGAGGAGAGAGGCGAGGTGGGACAGGAGCGCTGGGATGGGGAGGACTCAGACACTGCAGCTCAGGAGCAGGCAGCTGTGGGAGGAGGAAGGAGCCCAGCAAGAGGAGGAAAGCCCAGAAGCGATTCATTGCAGGTCTGGAGAGCCAAACCCGAGAGCTTTCCTGACTGTTCTCAAAGCAGTCAGACAGGATGACACCCAAGCATGCCCAGGGACAGCAGGTGACACGGGGCACCAGGGCTGCAAGGCAGACCCTGGATGTAAGGCAGAGAGGGAGTTGAGGCAAGCCAGCTATGCCGACCTGTGCGAAACAAGACAGAGATACAAGGCGACGTAGCATGATTCCAGCGGGACCCAGCAAACAAGCTGCTAATGGGCTCCCTGCTGCCGGTACAGCCCAGCTGCAGAAAACGGTGACACCAGCTGACTGCGTTTTAATTTTGCAGTCGAAGATGGAGGGGAACCCAGCACCTTCACAGAGACAAACCCCAGTGGAGACCCAGCAATGTGGCCTGGCTTTGGGGCCGGCACACACTGAGTACTTGGGTAGCAGCTCAGGGTGCACTTGGCCCCTCTCTGGGCACCCAGCAGGCAGCTCAGGCTGCAGCAGCCCTGTTACACAGGCAGGTGTGGTTATGGAGAACAGCCTTGTTTGTTCCTCAGACATCAGCGATTGTGTAATAGGTTTTATCCTCTGGGACAGATATTCTGCAAGAGGGCACGTGTACCTGTGTGTGGGTATGGAAAGTGAGGTCTCACACCAGCATGCTGCTCGGATTGCCTAAATGCTGTGTTTTTTCAGCAGTGAGGCCACAGGCACCTGCTCCTTCTGCACGCCAGGGCTCTAATATGCAGGATTATTAGCTCAGGTTCCTAATGTTCTGGGTTTGGAGGTGCTAAGTCATCCACTCTCCTGCCTGATGTGGCCACAGGCAGCCAGGTGGGTTTGCACCCACCAGCATTTGGCTCTGGATCATCGATTTGGCTCCAGCTAAGCTGCAATAACCTTCTGACTGGGCCGTGCAACAACTCTGCAGGGAAGCTGCTCCCCTTCCCCGGGATGTGGGCTCCAGTACCCCACTGTTCTGGGCACAGCAGCTGCCTAGGCACATCCCATCTGGGCATAGCATTTATTCCTTAAATGCCAAAAAGGCACCCGTGGGAAGCGTTCTCAAACCCACGCTCCCTCCACGAATCCCACAGTGCTTATCTCCTCCCTCAAAGAACAAGAAAGCCGCGGGGTCTTGGCCAGCAGTGCCCTCCCCTCCCTGCTGGGGCAAGGTCGCGCAGTGGCACCGAGGACAATGGGGGATTGTCCTGGCGCTGCCACCCCAGCGGCTGCCCCACACCAAGAGCAAACGGGGAACAAAGGCAGCGCTATGGGGGAGCTCTGGGACCCCTCCTGCTTGTTTGCCTTGGATGTGGCACGTCCTAGTCGTTCCCACTCCTCCTGGCCCTACTCCCTGAACCTTGCTGGGACCCACAGGGACAACCCTGCACATCCAGAGGACGATGCCAAGGATTGGGGCACTGTGAGAGGCTTTTTATCCTGGTGGGCTGCAGGTTCTGGGATGCAGCAGAGCCTGGCAGGATCCCTACCACAGCTCCAGCCCTCGGGCTTTGGGAAGCTGCACTGGAGAAGCCTGGGAAGGAGAAGGGAGGAGAGAAGGAGCCCTTGTGCCACACAATTCCTGGCCTCGTACCCAGGCTCAGCTACTGCCGGAGCCAAACAATACGCTACAGACAGCAGGAGGAGGAGGATGCAGGGTACCGGCAGCCTGTGCCATCCCCGAGAACAGAGCCCCCTAGATGCCTGTTGGGTTTGCCAGTTAGTAATAGCTCTGGTGTATCACTAGGGAAACTGAGGCAGGAGGAGGGCCTCTGGTTTCCCACAGCTGCTGGCATACAAGTGGTGTGAGCTGCGACTGGACTCAGCTCCTGCCTGGACTTCCCAGATCCCACCAAGACCCGGGCAGCAGGGCTCATCTCTCCAGCCTGTGTGGTGAGGGCTTGAGTGGGATCAGCTGCGGGGATGGCATCCAACCCCTCAGACAGCACAGGGATAGAAATCCACTTTGGCAAAGAAAACGCTGCCCCCACCATGCCCAGACCACCTGCCCCAGCAGCTTTTACTGGGTCACTGACACCTGACCAGTGCCAGAGGAAAGCTTCAAGGGGTTCTGCTCTGATACAGGGTCCCCAGAGGCACCAGTGACAGGTCTCAGGGTGCCCACCACCCTCACCCCATACTCACCCATGGTGCTGGACTTGGTCAGCTCCCTCGACCGCCCACTTCGGTGCTGTCTGCAGGAGCCCTCGCCCGCCTGGCGGTCCCTCGCCCTGTGTTCCCCCCTCTGGGTGCCTGCCCCGCTCTCCAGCAAAGAAAAGGGCTCTCTTGGTGACAGCCACCCCCCTTAAAGGGACAGGACCCCGCCCTCCCCCCAACCCCCCCAGCACCCCTTGGCTGCCAGCTCCTGGGTGCCCAGCGTGGGCAGAGCTGCCTCAGGGCCATGCTCAGGGCTTCTGAGGGAAAATGCTTTTGCAAAAGAAAGAGAGCAGCTTAGGGGATGGGGGGCTCAGGGGGTGCCCCCTCAAGTAGCAGCTCTGTGCCCCATCCCAGGTCCACCTGAGTTTGCCCCGGGCTTCCTCCTGGGGTGGGTGGGAATCTGGCACCTCTGGATAGCAGAGATGCCTCTGTCACCTCCCCAGCTCCCATCACCAAATAATACCGGGGGCCCATCTCAGGGACTTGATTTCAGCCTTGGGGCCCTCAAACTTCGAGGTTTTCCCCTTAGAAATCACCAGGTTGAAAAAGACCCATCGGATC
>WAAB01018182.1:164088-174951 GCA_013389865.1 Piaya cayana
TGAAAAAAAAAAAAATAAAAAAAAAAAAAAAAAAAAAAAAAAAGAGAGGTTGGCAGAGGACAAGGAGGCAAGCTGAAGGACAGACAGATGGGGCAGTGACATGGGATGATGGAGGAAGGCAGGGGGTGTTTGGGAGAGGAGTGAGTTAAAATCCTCATAGGGCTCAGCTGAAGGGTGGGCAGCGGGCAGCAGCAGGACCCGGCACCCTGAGCATCCCCAGGGATGCTCCAAGGATCCCCAGTGAGACACTGGCCCAGGTTGCCCAGAGAAGCTGTGTCTGCCCCATCCCTGGAGATATTCACAGCTAAGTTGGATGGGTTTGAGCAGCCTGGTGTGTGGGAGGTGTCCCTGCCCATAGCAGGGGAGTTGGAATTAGATGATCTTTAAGGTCCCTTCCAACTCAAACCATTCCATTTTTTTAATAATAGCAAGTTTTAAAATGTGGAAGGTCATCTTGTCCAGCCCATGCGCTGTGCCTGGGAGCACCAGTGCAATCTGGGGGGCGGAGAGGCCCCCCAGGCTGTGTTCGGGGCAGGGTGTCCAGCATCTCAGAGGTGAGGGGCCCCACAGCCCCTCTGTGTCCCCACATCTTCCACAGGCTGTGAGCCCAAGGTGGCAATGTGGCACGGGTGTGCGGGCACGGCTTGCCGGTGCCTGCAGGGGAATCAGGGGCACAGGCAGCTGCTCGCAGCACATCCCAGGGTACAGCTGATGTGAGAGGCAGCCCAGACACTGGAGGGCTTGCTGGCTGCTCCTTTTACTCACCGAATAGCCCTGCTATTTACTGCAGAAAATGCGGATAATACATTGGTCCAAACTGCTTTCTCATTTCAGTTTCTAATTTCTCCTGGAAATTCTGACCAAACTCGCTTGGTGCAGTGAGTCCCTCAGGTTGATTATGGGTTTGGGGAGAAGGTGATTTTTTTTTTTCCTGGCTGATTTTCCAGCAGATTTGCCTTTCACATCTACTGCCTTTGTCCTTGATTTTCTTCCTAAAGGAGGGTAAACAGACGTCTCATGCTGATGTTCTCCAGGCTGTTCATTACTCTCTCGCTCTGCCGTTGGTGGGGTCATATTCTTGAACTGTTCTCATTTACCTTTCAGAAAATCCTGGAAGGGAAAGACAAATGTCGTTCTGCCTCCATGGAGCTGGTGGTGTCTGAGAAGAGCAAACAGAGCCCAGGATTAGTCTGTATTTACCCCAGTGAATCTGGAGCGGGAGCTGTAAAGGTAGGGAGAAGGCAGTGCCAGGGCCAGACTCAGCTCTCAGGCACTGCTCTTCATTTCATGCTGTCCATGGAACTCATTTTGAAAGACTGTGGTGAATCCATGTGCCTCCAAAGGGCCAAGGAGGTCCTAACTTGTTTCATGCTTTCCCATAGCCCAGAGGAAGGAGAGATGCTGAGGAAGGAGGTCCTGCATTATCCAGGACAGTCCCTGGGCAGCAGAGGTTGTGCTCGAAGTGGTTTACCTTGGATTGCTACCCAGAGAGGGAGCTTTTCCCTGTATTTCCCTCCAGAAACCAGGAAGATGCTGCTTCTCCTGCTCACCCCCATGTCAGCCCCAACTTGCCCAAGGGAGCCACGGAGCAGGACCAAGAGGTGGGTGTGAGAGACGCAGACATTTCCTACCCAGCACCCACTGTCTCTCCCCAGAATCACAGACACAGGCAGCTCTCAGAGAGTCGACTGGAGAACAATGGCCGCCCAAGCCTTCTGCATCCCCCCTGCAGCTGAGCAGGCAGAAACATCCCATTCAGGCTGCTCTCACGGGGTGGCTCTGGGGACAAGGGGACTCATTTTCTGCTCCAGTTGTTGCATATACTTAGGTGATGCTGCTGTGCGGTACCTCCATGCTGGCAGCTGCACAGGGAGAATCCGCTTGGCTCCTTGGGGCTGGTGAGGTGTTGAGACACAGGACCAGATGAAATGCCTTTGCCAGGATGCCACTTGGAGCAGGGACTCCAGAACAGCCACCCCTGAGCCCACGACAGCACCAGAGGCAGAGGATGGGGTGGGGGAGTGAACCCAGGGTCGCACTAGGCTCCCAACCAGGCCACCCTCTGCAGCCACAGGACCACCACCACTGGGGTGGCACCAACACGCTGTCTTTCTCCCTCCCCAGCCAGGGCTACGCTGGCATTGCGACACCCACCAGCTCCACAAGACGCAGATGCCCTCATGGCAGCCCTGTATCCCAGCTCCCACATCCAAAATTCCCCTGGGAAGTAGCTACTGCCTGAGTCGCTGCTGTTTCCATCTGTGCAGCAGCGGGAGGATTTGCCATCTAATTAAACAAATCCTTCATCTCCACTGCAGTAGATGTGCCAGTGAGGAAGTGGCAGGGGGAGCACAGGGCATGGGGGCTGGTATCTTTTTCCTTCTCCCTCCTTCTTTCTGTCTGATGCCGCAGATGTGTAATGCTTCATTTTTCCAAACTTGTCCCTCCTGGGGATCTCTAGTGGAAAAAAAAAATCCCATCCAATTAGGCTGAGGTGGGCAGCCTGCGGTTAACAACACACATCACTACTGTACATTTTGCTCCTGGTGATCTCCTTCTGCTTTTGTGCTTGGAGACCGCTGGGGCCGAGGGCAGGAGAGCCGCGGAGGCGAGAACAGCAAACAGAGCTCGTCAAACCCTGCAAGCGCTCCAGCTGCAGCAAGGGATGCGCATCGCCATGGCAACTGAGGCCAAGGATGCACAGAGCTCCGTACCCCAAAGTGGGGAAGAGACCAGGAGACCACGCTGCCCCTGTCCAACATCTCCCACCTGCCTTTGCTGTGACAACACTCCTTACCCCAGCACTGGCTGAGGCATCAGTTTGCACAGCAGCTCCTCTCCTTCCCAGGCTTGGGGTTTGGGGTTAGAGAAGGCAGAGTTTAAGGGCTAGGGGAACTACCTGTGTCAAAACCCAGTACATTCTTATCAAAGTAAATGCTGGAGGCAACCAGAGCAGGGGTCAGGCCGGTGCTGTGATCCCTGGCACCACTCCCTGCAGCCCATCTGCAGATCCTGCCCCTGTCCGATCACCATCCTCACCAAGCAGGGGGCCATTTCTGGGAGCAGAGATGGGAGCACACACAGGCAAGACAGAGCTCTGCTCCAGCCCAAGCTTCCTCCTTGTCATTCATAGAATCATAGAACAACCAGGTTGGAAGAGACCCACCGGATCATCGAGTCCAACCGTTCATTCCCCTCCCACAACCCCAGCCCCCAGTGGGAACTAGCCTGAGGTGACTTGGGAACATGGTAGGTAGAAACGGGGTGATCTGTGGGAAAAAGAGAGGAGACAGAGATGGGGAAAGGTCAGGTCACCCTGGGGGAGTGAGGCACCCACTGAGGGTTTTGGAATCTGTGCCAGGCTTTGCTGCTGGCCCCAAGAGTCTCAGTTGACACTTATCTAAATTAAATCTCCTCATTCGGCGTGCCCAGCTTGCGAAGGTCACAGGATCCGCCAGTACTGTTGTTCAAGCCTTCCTTCCATTTGCAGTTTCCTCAGTGCTTGCTCTTGTCTGCAAATACGATCCACGTAGTTTACCCAAAGCAGAGCTCCATAGGTGCAGGAGGCACAAGGTCCACAGACTTAGGACCATCTAGGCCATGTCTTCAGGCTGAGGTGGGTACTCTCTGCTTGTACATGATGCAGGGGATGTACGTGAAATATTTTCTTAAGAACCTGCCATAAAATATCAGAAACACATTAGACACATGAATAAGTGGCTGTTAGATGAGGGGTTGGTTTTGAAGAGCAAGGGTTAGACTCTCTTTTCTTTGACAGCTTTCAGGAAAGCAACATCTGAATCACCCCCCCAGCCTGCACAGAGGATGCTCAGGGGCTGCAGGATGTAGGGTAGAGCTTGGGCAGCCTTCAATGAGCAATTTGACAGAGCGCAGAAGATCTCCTCAAGGCAACGCTGAGCTACTCACCCACCGGCAGCACAGCTGCTGCAACAAGCCCTGGCCCTCCCTCAGCTGCCCATCTGGATCCCATCCAGCAGAGCGTCCAGCCCCAACAGCAGCCACAATCTGCACATGTGGCCTCCACCACAGCAGTTCCCCAGGAGGGCATGACATGCGCCAAGGCTGCGTAACAGTACAGGGGACCAAATCCCTTTGGATCGCCCCAAAAAGTCCCATCACAGATGCAGGCATGGGCGCAGGGCCAGGTCCTGCATTTCTCATTGCTCAGCTCTGAGTGACGAGCTTGTGACAGCAGAGAGGCGCAGGGCTGAGCTGCCCCCATGGAGAGGAGGGTGGTGGAGCTGGAGGGAGCCAGCCCAGACAGATCCTGCTGTGCTCGGACTGCCTCCAAGCCTGGGAGAAGCTTGCTAACCCCTCCAACCACCCGCCCATATGACCCAAACTCCACTCCCCAGCAGCTTGGACACCCAGGAACAGGTGAGGTCCCTTGGCCCGACACCACCCTCACTGCCCACAGAAGGTCTGGGGGCACATCTCCTTAGCACATACAGCAGCTCCACAGCCACAGCTGAGCTCCTCAGACCCCACAACCCCTCTGCGGGGAAAATGAACCCTGCTACAGCGTCCCCAGCTAGGCTAGACACAACCTAAGGAGAAGCCAGAGGAACCAGTGTGACCCTCCAGGATCAGCAAAGGACCCAGTGCTGGGATGAAACACAGCTCAGAGAGGTCACTGAGAATGCTCTCTTTCAACACAGTATTTTGGGGACTGCTGGCTGAGCAACTGTGTCTGGCACAGCTCTGGAGAGAGGTGCCAGGTCACCTCGGAGCAGGAGGAGAGAAAAGGTGACCTCTGCACCTGGCTGTTTGGGGAGCAGGAGGACCAGCCCCATGGGAGCTGTGATTAACCCCAGCCCCACTGGCCAGTTGCCCTTGGCTGGTCCCGCAGAATGGAGCATCCCTCCAGAGCCAATGCATGCGGCACCCGCCCCGTGCCGCACCACCAGCAGGGGTATTTTTAGCTTGGAAAAGCGCCACAAAAATCATAGAGTGACATTAGCTGGAGTTGGGACCAACGTCTTGGTTCACCTTGCAATCTCCTCCAGGTCACCCTGCCCAGCTTAGCGAGGTGCTGGGTCCCGCTGGCACTGCCACATAAGCTACAAACACCCACTGGGCTCTCCAGCACTGCCACTACCCTGTTCCCTCCTCTCATGCCATGGGGCCAACCTCCCCTAGGGTGCAGCCCCAGATCCTCTCAGCACCCCATGGTGTTCCTGGTCCACTGCAGGGGATGTTCTGCCCTGACTTGCTGGTGGCTACACTCAAACCAAGTGCCTGCTTGCCCAGTCAAGACATGATGGGTGGTCAGGCTCTCAGCCTGATGCCAGCAGGGTCCTAGCCTCTCTATCAAAGCACCACACAGTTAGTCATCCCTTAGCTAAGCATTTATTGCCTTGAGAGGATTATTCTCCTACTGGGAAAGGAAAGCCCCCGCTGCCCATCATACATCTCCTCTGGAGAAAAGTGAGCACCAGCAGAATGACCCAGCCAGTGTGGGTTGTCTCAGAGCTCCTCCATCCTCTGGATCCAGGCGGATCTGCGGCAGGTAAGAGTCTAGCCCCAAGGGAATAGTTTGATGCAGCCTCAGAGATAGCAGACGGAAAGGGGGGGAAAAAAAGGATATTACACTTTCTTCCCTTTCTTGGCAACGCCAGCTTCTGCTACCTGCATCTCTCCTATTAGCAGAGCCTGACACATTGATGGGGACGTCTTCAGGGCTGGGATGGGAGCATCCCCAGAGAGGGACCTCACCAGTGATCATCCAGGGGACTGCACCAGGCTGGCAGTGGCTGCGCACACCCCAGCTCAAAGTGTGGTCCTTGTCCCCCCAGTCTTGCTGTCCTCACGGAGAGTGGCCACAGGGCAGCCTGGCGGTGGGCGCCTCTGGGAGCCCATCACTGGCAGCTGCCTGCCGGCTGGCATCTTCACTGTCTACAGAAAAACCACTTCATGCTCCAAACTGAGGAACATGAGGGAAAAGCCTGTTCTTGTCACTCCCAAAAATCCCCTGGCTGGGACGCAGTGCAGTGCCTGGGGTCCTCCAGGCGTGGCTGGGCTCTGCTTTTGCAGCTCTTGCTCCATTGCCCCGATCCAGCTGGCAACAAATCAGCGCTGCCTTCACCTTCCCAACGGGATACGCGCTGCCTTCATTTTCTCAGAGCTTATTTTCAGCAGCACTTAGCTCCTTGCAGCACCGGCTGCCCACAGAGCTGCAAGGCAGGCAGGAGGGCTGTGGCTGCACTGTCCCCCGCAGCCCTGCCCTGCCACGTTGACCTCACTGGCCTCTCGAAGGGCCTTGTTAGCTTGGCTCTGCTGACCACAGCACGTGTAGCTGGTTATCTTCAGAACCCCTTGTCATGGTCACCTGCAGAACCAACTCCACAGCCACTTCAGCTGTCCCCAGGTCCCTCCATGGATGCAGGCGTGGATGCAGGCACGCCACGCAGGTCCCTCAGTTTCCCCAGAGGGCAGAAGGGATGAGGCTGGCTCCCTTCCTCCCAGCGGTGTCAGATCAACTTAGCTTGGACAGTGTCTGCAAGAGGACCTGTCACGTAGTGTGCATTTGCTCCATGCCCCTGGGCTCCAGATCCTGCCTTGAGCCTTCCCGAACTGTGGCCTCATAAACATTATTGGCAACGGTAATCGGAGGAGACTTCTCCCGGCTGCTGGTGCTGGGAGAGCCAATGAGTGGGGACAAGGACTCCTGCACGCTGCTCACAGCTAAGTGTCCACTGCCTACAGCTCCCTGCCCTCTTCCCTGCACTGGACAAGGCTCCCCAGGCTTGGCTTCACACAGCCGGTCCTCCCTCACACCAGCTCCCTGCAGCAAACTCAGCGGAGAGTTCTCAAATTCCTGGGATGACATCCTGCTGAGGAGGAGCTGGTGCAGCCCCGAGCTCTTCACTTGCCCCGGGGAGAGCAGGCACATAGGGTACCACACTCTCATCTCGGGACCTCTGCAGCTACGGCTTCATATGGCAGCCCCTAGCCATTGCCAAACTGTAATTAATACAATTAAATTAAATGAGGCACAGCAGGGTGAACTGCAACCTGAATGGCGTATCTACCAGAAACATTTATTCTACCTTTTTTTTTTGTTTTTAATACTATTTTCTTCCTCACAGATTGATCACAGATTTCTTAGGACCAGAGGTGACTGTGGCTCAGTTGGGTGGTCCCATGGGACAGGGCAGAGTCAGTGAGCAGCCCTAGTCCCAGCCCTGCTGGTGGTGCCCTGGCTAACAAGCAGCTCCTCTCCCCCTACCTCAGTTTCCCCCTCCCTGACAGCCACTGCAGCCCCTCACATCACGTAGACTGTCTCTCTTGCCCTCTCCAAAGATCTTCCCTGCCCCTACTGCGGGACAGGGTTTCCCACCGGCTGGCCCTCTGGCAAGGTGAGCACTGGGGTTCCAGCAGGAGGGCTGAGTCCCAAGGTCTGTGCCCCGGCCTGCCTGCCCCCGGGGTGGCACTGCCAGGACAGGAAGGCAAGAAAGGATCCCAACTGTTCCCAGCTGCTTTGTCCTGCTCAGACGAGCAGTTCCTCCAGGACACCCCTGTATAACCCTCTGATCCCAGAGCATCCCTCACCCCCGGGGCATCCCGTAGCCCAGCACACCCTCTGACCCCAGCACATTCCTTGCTCCTGGAGCATCCCTTAGCCCTCTCCATCCTTCCATCCCTGTGCATCCCTTAGCCCTCTCCATCCTTACATCCCAGTGCATCCCTTGCTCCCAGAGCACCCCTTAGCCCTTTCCATCCTTGCATCCCAGCACATCCCTCGCTCCCAGCGCATCCCTCAGCTCTCTCCATCCTTCCACGCCGGAGCATCCCTCACTCCCAGAGCATCCCTCAGCCCTCTCCATTCTTCCATCCCAGCACATTCTTCGTTCCCAGTGCATCCCTTAGCCCTTTCCATCCTTACATCCCAGCGTATCCCTCGCTCCCGGAGCATCCCTCAGCCCTCTCCATCTCTCTCCATCCCGGAGCATCCCTCAGCCCTCTCCATCCCTCCCTCCCGCCGCACCCCTCTCTCCCAGCGCCTCCCCGGTCCCCTCTCGGCCGTCGGGGCGCTGCCCCTGACCCGGTGCCGTCCCCGCGGAGCCCGGGGGGTCCCGGCTGCGGCGGGAGGAGGCGGGCACGGCGGCCGGAGCCCCCCACGCCCTCCCCGCCGCGGCGAGGCTCCGCCCGGCTCCCGGACCGGCCGCGGGCCGCCCTGACTATGAGGAGCGGGGGGCGGCGGCCCCGGTGCGGCGGGAGCGGGGGAGCCCCCGGCCGGGTCATGCCTGTGTGCCCGGGGCTGCGGCGGGATGGGCGAGCTCCGGGACGGCGCTCTCGCCTTCCTCCTCCTCCTCCTCCTCCTCGGCTGCCTTATGCCCCGGCGCGGCCCGCTCAGGTGAGCGCACGGCGCGGGGCGCGGGGGCTGCGGGGGCTGCGAACCCTTCCCCAGCCTCCCTATCCCCTGCCTTTCCCCGCACGGCACCCGGGATCTCTCCTGCGGGACCCTAGGCATCCCCATCCCCGAGCTGGAGGAGCCCCGGGATCCCAGCATCTCCCCCTCTGGGAGAAGGATCTCTCCTGTGGGAACCCAGCCATCCCCTTCCATACCTGGAAGAGCCCCGGGATCCCAGCATCTCCCCCTCTGGGAGCAGAATCTCTCGTGTAGGACCCCAGGCACCCCTATCCCACACCTGGAGGAACACCGAGATCCCAGTATCTCCCCCTCTGGGAGAAGGGTCTCTCCTGCAGGACCCCAGGCATCCCCTTCCATACCTGGAAGAGCCCCGGGATCCCAGCATCTCCCCCTCTGCGAGAAGGATTTCTCCTGTGGGACCCCAGGCATCCCTTCCCACACCTGGAGGAGCCCCAGGACCTGCACCACCAGCCTCGATCCAGACCTCTCTTCAGGGCTGCTCCAGCCAGAGCGCTCCCAGCCCAGATCCAGAACTCCCCATGGGCTCTCACAGCTCCCCTGAAGCTGACTTCACCCTCAGTTCCCCACGACCCTAACCCAGCAACCCCGGGACCCACCAGACTTTTCCCCTGCAACCCTCCCCCCCCCCCAAGCTGGACTCTGCTTGTCCCCTGCCCCAGTCCTGGGTCTCCAATGGTCCCCCTGCCCCAGCCCAGCTGGGGACCCTCACCATGGTGGGCTAAGGAGTGAGCCCAGCCAGGTGATGGTCCTGGCAGGTCCCTCTCTGGTGCTGCAAAGCCCCTGAGATGCCCTGACACTCCCCTGGCTCAGGGAGTTGGGGGGGGGTTGGGGTGTCTCAGGACAGTTCCTGACCCAGCTCAGTGGGTACCCCAGGGCCCATGGGTGCAGGAAAACTCTTGGCCCACTTGGGTGGAAAATTCGAAGCTCCCAGGACCTTTATCTCCTCTCCAGCCACAGCAGGTGCTATCTGTGACAAGGAGGGATGCAGGGCAGGGAGGGGTTGGGGGGCTGCAGTGCCCCTGAGCTGAGCCCACTCTCCCTCCCAGCACTCAGCCAGCATGGCTGGAGCAGCACAGGGGAACCACAGCGTTTGTGCTGAGGATGGGGGGAAAGGGGGCAAAATGTTATCGCTTCGCATGTGAAAACTGTTTGTCTCAGGGTGGCATCCTTAGGCAGACACGAGCATCTTCCAGCCCCTCCGTCCTCTCACTCCGCAGAGGTGCTGTGCTCCAGGGCCAGGTTAGTGTCAGAGTCCCCTGGGGCAGTCAGTGCTCGAGCTGGGGAGCTGCAGCCAGACCTTGGAAAGAGCCAGGACCCAGGGGCTGTGTGCCAGCGTGGTCCTGCCAGCGATGCTGCCGGAGGCCGCTGCACCCAAGGTGTTCCCGCACCCTCTGCGCATCCCAAGGTCCAAACGTCGCTGGGGCTGTGGATCTGCTGGTGCTCAGCCAGGCAGCTGAGCCTCTTCGAGTTGCTGCAGCAGTGCCAAGGGAGTCTTCCTCCCACATGCTCCAGGGAAGAACCCTCAACCTCTTCTCCAGTGGAGGAGGACATTGCCCACAGCAATGTGGCAGGCAGAAGCCTGACTTAACTCCTTGTTATCCTGGTCCCTCACAGCCCTCCTCCCAAAGGTGCATCTCTAATGCAGGTCCTGGAGAGGGAATTACTCCAAGACTTTTGCTCTTGGCCAAGACCAGTCTTGAGTACTGTCTCCAGTTAAGGGAAAACCTGCCTGGATGGATTATTTTGGAGTAACCATTGCAACTGTTTCTAGCTGGCAAGGCTGCACATAAGCCCCTCCAGGATGAATCTTGCTCCCCTGAAAGGAGGTAGAAGTGTGTTGGAAGGAATAAGGAGGTAGGAACAAGGACCCCAGAAGGTTTCAGCTCCCAGCATCACCCGCTTTGTGTGATAACGGAGTTTAGCTCCAAACAGGAGCAGTACTCACCTGGGCATGGACCTTGCAGAGTTTTGAGGCAGCGCACAGCAGCACTAGCAGTGTCCTCAAAGCTCTCTTTGTGTCTGGAGGTCTCCGGCTGCTTCCTCTCCACCACAGCCACAAGCCTGGCAATGTGGTGAGCGAATGTCTCTCACATTGTTCCTTGAAATGATCATTATAGACTGACAGAAGGAGAGAAACCGGCAGGCTGAGATGCATTTACAAAAATATCCCCTCCGAGGTCAGTTTAAATAAGTCTCCATCATCGATGGGAGCACAGCGTGGGAGAGCTCATGTCAGCTCTGCGCCACAGCCAGCGTGCAGGTGGGCTTTGCTGCTTCTCTCCTGCCGCATTTTCATGGCGGGGGGTGTTGGAACTACGTGATCTTTAAGGTCCCTTCCAAACCTAACCATTCTGTGATGATTCTAAGGTGTCACAACCCCTCCTTGCCCACACCAGGCCAACTCATGGCTCGGGGTGTGGGGACATGTGTATGTCATAGAATCATAG
>WAAB01018183.1:0-33094 GCA_013389865.1 Piaya cayana
CTATTATTTACTTCCCTGTGACAATTCTCTTTAATCACTTGGTCTATTGATACTACCCTCTGTTATCCATGCCTCTTCCTTAGCAGGTAAATATGGCTTTTCTTTATTACTACTTTTTTAGGGCTCTAGTGTTTTCAGACCGGATCATTGTTGCACTTCATATTTCTTCTCCCTTAGCATTAGCATATGGGGAAGATCCTGGCTTTCTGATCTATTGCTGCTGTTGAATAGGACATCAGCATGTTCTTTTCTCTTTTCTTTCCAAAGATAATATCCCCTTGGGTTCCTTCCTTCTCTTTCCAGTGCCACATAGTCACCTCTTATAAAATGATGTAGTTCCTAGGTTTCATTAATAAACTGGCAGAACTCTAAAGCATTTTTTACTGGTGATTAGNCTCAGTCAGGCACTGGTCTCATTAAAAGGAAACTGTTTGGAGGATGACTTACAGGTTTCTACAGCAGAAAATTTCTTGGAATCACATCATGAATGCTGTGCAAATCTGCTTTCACCTCACAGCCTTGGGAGACCTTTGCCAACGTATCTCCAATACCACAAGAGATGTTAGTCTCTAAAATGGCCACAATAAAGCCTCGAGTTCTTTTCATAAATTCCTTAGAGGACTGGAGCCAGAGTGATTTTTTGGCTGCCCGATTACTTTTTTTTCACTTTAGATTTTGTTGGAACCACTTGCTGAAAGTATATTTTGTGGATTTTGTAAAATCCCACATGCCATCAGCTGGGCACGGCTGCTGAGTGCTCCACAGAGCAGAGCACAAAAGGGTAAGACCCCGCCATCCAAGAGGGGGTTTCTATAGCTGAAAAGCTATAGAAAACACAAGAACCTCACTCATTTGCAGAAGCTGGAGATCCAGCCTTGAATCCTAAACAAACTCATTGTCTTTCACTTGAGTTCTGGCCCACATTTGGTTGCAGCTGTGGGCAACATATGTACATGACACAGGGATTCATATTGCTATGGAGCTACTGCTCCATCCCCAGATCCAAGTCACAAATGAGAAGCTGTGAGGTCCCTACATGTCTCTAATCACTTTGTTGCCGTGCCTCATTACTGACATCAGTGATAAGCAGCATTGGAAAGAGGTGCTATTCGCTAAAAGAGATTCCTCAACACTTCCATGCTCATAAAACACAAATGCTTGTAAAATGCAAGCACAAGTAGTGAGTGTGCTTCTGTTTCTTTATTCTTTGAGAAAGACAAGGAACGCTAATTGGCCTGGTCTGAATCAGCTTCCTGGTTCAGGGCACACTTATAAAAAGGATTTCAGCTACATGTTCAGTGCCAAATCTAGCAGATGGTGGTAGGATAGTAAATTACATTAAGGAATACTCACACAGTTTCTTTACCACTTTTGTAGTTGAAAAACAAACAATTGTGTCGCTTTGGGTAATGACAGATGCAGTTTTGTGTATGTCTACCACACTAATAGTTTTATGGAATTATCTCAGAGAATAAAGAAGTTAGTTTAATAACCATGGGAATGATCTGAATAATCCTGGAGAGATCACCATTTCTAGTTTAGAAGTTTATGTTCCTCTGTTGCTAAGATTTGTGTCTCTGATTCCAAGCATTTATGTAATCATATTCTGCATACGTTTTTTTCTGAATTGGTTCTCTTATTTAAAAAAAAAATTCTGCAAAGAACTTTCTTGTCAGTTGTTAAGGAATAAATGCCCCCCCGGGTGTTAGCGCCACCTGATTGTCATGATTTATTGGATAACTTCCTATTTAAAATAGCGTTTAAACATTCTTATACATAATTTGTTTTCCAGCCCTGCCTCTTTTGTTTACCAGTTTCTAAAGATACTTTGAAGAACTTTTAACTTTTTCACTTTTCTAATATTATAGGATTGTAGAATAATCCAGGTTGAAAGTGACTCTAATCCTACCTCCCTAGGGTTTTGTCCAAGTGGGTTGTGAAAGCCTCCATTGGGTGTGGTGGTCCAACCTCTGTGGGCAACATGCTCCACTGTTTCACTGTTGTAGGTTTGATTATAACATGAAGTGGGAACCTCTGGTTTGAATTCAACCCTGTGTTCAACATAATTACACAATTCACATAGCACGCTGCAAGTGAAAATGATACAATACAGTCTATATACAAGTTGACACCAGAAGTTAAAGACAAAAAAAAGATTGTCTACTAGAGTAACAGAAATTGGGGTTTTTTTCCAGTAGTTTTTATTGTACATAGTAAATTAGATGAGGGAACAGATGTGTATATACATGAATATCCCTCAAGTGGTTCTTTATTTGTGACAGAATAAGAGATTCAGAAGAATGTTTACAGATTTGAGATTTCTTTTCTGTTCTGCCAGGGCAAGATCTAAATTCCATTTTTGAGGGTCCAAGTATCTCATTCTATTATTATATTAATGATTCCTCAGGCAGACTGAGGAAATTAACCTTCTGGAGAAGAACCTTGTATCTGAAAATAATAGTTATCAACATCATGATAAAAAACATGTAAACAAAAGGGTAAAACTGTTAAAAACACATGTTATTAATATCATATGCTGGTGAAATAAGGTTAATTTATTTCTTTTTCATTTTGCTTTGATCGTATTTACAGAAAGGTAAGTAAACTGACTGAACACTTCAGTTTCACCTTCTACAGTGATGGTCTTAATCATGTTAAATTTGGTTTTACAAAAAGCAAGATGGTATATGGCAGAAGAATTCCTTTGTTTGCATTCCTTAGGATTTTGAGTGTTAGGTATCTAACTTTTGACCTGTGACTATATTATTCAGTTGCAGACAGAGGCACTGGTCTTTCCTTCAACTATAAATAGCAGATGTGTGGTGAAACAATCCTGTGTATGATCTAGGTGTGTGCTGCCAGTTTATATCATCTGATATAAATAGATCAGCTCAGAGTTGATAGTAATTCATATCATGTGTTTTCAGATATTCAGCAAACGCTTGGATGAAAGCTCCATGTTCAGCATCAGATCATCTATACTGGGAAGTCTTGTCCTGCTTCAGGACATAATCACAGAAAAAGGACACAAGCAGATTTTCAAAAGGTAGGTTTGAACATATTAAGAAACTTCCTCTGGATTTCAAATGGGATGCCATAGGTATATAGATCATGGCTTAAACAAGATTTAGGAAGAAGATCATTATACAGCTATATGGTAGCCATACTACAATTCTTCCCCTGGCTGGTGAATGATTTAGAATAGCAACAGTGATGGTCTTCTAAAGAATAGAGGGTGAGATGAGGGATAGATTTCCCTCCTGTGCTCTGGTGATGACAACTAAGCAAACAAGGAAACATCAAGGCAGCTTAAGTGCTGAAAAATACTTAGAATAGACTAGTTGCAGGGCAGCACAACGCAGTTCCAGCTCCTCTAACCATCACAGCTTGTAAGCATAATTAGCTGGACAGGGATCTATGAGACTAAATATGAAATAAGAGGGTGTTGTCTTCATTTTAAGATTTCTTGTAGCTAAGGCAAACCAAACGATGTCTAAAGGTTCTGCAGACAACCATCTCCTGCCCCTAGAAAAAAGGAAAATACCCTAAAGCTCAGAAAAAGCCATGCTTTTTTCACAGCAAGATGGAGAAGTAAAGGAAGCACATTTCTCCAAGAGACTTCCAGCTGTCCTCATGCTCAGCCTGCAGTTTGAGTCCTATCTGGAGACAAAGTGGCTGGTCATAAGAAGGGGTGGGGATGATCTGACACCTGCCACTTTCTTCCATCGTTTGCTCCTACAGGCAAACTTAAGAACAAAAAATTCCTAATGAAGATGTTCAATGTGCCCCTGCCTTACCTGGAGATGTTCTGAACCAGCTAAACATTTCACCATTTCTTTCCAAAGTAAGTAGAGTGCTGAAGTACTTGGTTTTGGAACTGAACATTACTAATCAAATTTAATTCAGTATATTTCTTCTCCTTTGTATCCACATTTGCCCCAAAAGCAGACAAGAGTTCCCCCACTTCCAAGAACTCTTTTTCTTTTTCCCAGAATTAGTGTTCCCAGCAAGTAAGAAACCTGAAGTACCTAACCATTTATATATATATATGAAATCATTATTTTTAATATATTGTCAGATTTCCTGTACTGGCCAGTTCTTTTACATGAAAAAAACTCATGGTCAATGCTCTGTCTGCAAAAGGCTATTATTAATGCTGACTTCACAGTAAATCTGATAATATTAAGATGACATAAGATGACATTTTCTGGCAAACCAGTCATTTAGCTGCTCAGGAAAATGTAGGGAACTGCTTGCTGAACAACTGTTCCTGCACTTAAGGCACCTAGTGGAAAACTGTGAAAATGCATCAAGACTGTACTGTACATTAATAACTCTTAAAGCTTTCATTTATTAAATGTACAGTGAAAAAAATGCTTAAGAAGGTCTCACAGGCTTTTAATGAGCTGCAGGAAAGTCATGGTTGAGTTCAGAACTGAGCAAGTCCTTAGTCTTGTTGAGTTTCCTTTATAAAAAAATACCACCACAACCTTCCTCCCCTGCGCAGCAGAATTTCCTTCCTTCAGATGAAAAGGTAGCTACGGTGACTGGGCAGAAAGACCAGACGTTATCACCTTGCAGCAGAGTAGCATATACATCCTCCAAGAGTATTTGTACTCAGAGTGAGGGGGTATCAAAAGACCTTTCACAGCAAGTCACCAAATGCAGTGTAGACCATCAACTGGTCAAACTCATTGTTTGAGGAAAGCCCTGGGGGAGTTTTGGGGGTTGGCAGTCCCTGCCAGAGGCCATCTGAGAGCTCCGGTCCTGCTCAGCCGCAGCTCCAACTCACCCTTTGACTTGGCATCCCCTGTTCTACAGCAGTGATTTTGCCATATTTAGGGCAATCTAAGGGTTTTGTGTTTGCTTGTATTTCCTCGAGAGTGAAGCTTGTTCCCTTTCCACGCCATGAGTTAACACTTTGTCTGGTTCTTCTAATACATATTTTATGACCTGGCTACTGTGTTTTAATTGGCTGAGCATACACTCAAGCACTTGAGCAGGTGGCCTGGTAGCTTTATAAATATAATTATGATGACTAAAAGCCACATTGCACTTGGCATCGTTCTTCGGAGTTTCCCCAGAGGTCTAGGATTGGCTTGCCTTGACGACAGTGCCAACTTTCACACTCCTGGTCCACTTTCCACAAATCTGGCAGCCATAATTTACCTCTCAGTCTCTACAGAACTGGCATTCCTACATGAGGACATAACTGATATGAGTTTTTAAATTAAAACCAGCAAAATGTACCAAAACTAAGCCCAAACTGTGTTCCAGCTTGGACTGACAAAACCCTCGTAATAAGAACATGGAAATGTACTGTAAACAAACTGAAAACAAAGGTATGGATGGATAATTGTGTTCTAAAAAACATTTTTGGTCAATCCACTGTACATTAAATTGTGAGCGACTCGAGCTATTGAGGTCACTAGAATGGAAAATAAAACACATTTGGGACTATTGCTTCAGTGATATCACACAGGTTTCAGTGAGCCCCAGTGATATCTATTCTCCTACTTTCAGTACCTTGTTGCTGCAGATATTTATGAAGTTACTCAGTCTGCCTACTCAGCAAAACTGCTAGATAGCATACGTAATATTAAACACATTTACATCCCACTGAGGTAACATCATTAGCTTCATGATTATTTCAGTGTTTGGGTTCTCTATACAGGTCTCATTCTTTTTCCTATCATGATACACAGATGAGGTCTTCAGCATACATTCAGCTAGAATTCTGTAATGGGCCAGCTAATCTCTTCACATCTAGTTTATTTCAAAGTGCTTAAGCTTCTTCTCCCTTAGAAAATAAATCTATAGACCAAGACACGTTTTGTGAAATAAAATAGAAAACACTATGATTTTTAATTGATTTATTATATGTATTAACTTTATTGTCACAAAAGATGTTATAAAATAAGTCTAAACTTATTTTAGGTTCAAATTCATAGAAATGTTTTTTCATTATTTTCCCAGAGTGAAATGGCAAATTATTTCTATAAGAAGTCGTCCACTTAATTGATGTAATATTTTCTTGAAAATATCCATGATCAACTCTAGACACTGCCATGTGGGAGTCTGTTTTAGTATCTAGTCTGTAAGTACAGAGGACCAGATTCAGACCTTGCAAAACTTGGCATTGTATTAATTTCAACAGACAAGCTATGAGAGTTTACACAGCCAAAGAGCCCAATTCTTTCTTCAATTCAGTTGGGCAGCCATAGTAGTAACCGAACAACTCCCACCCCAAACTCATCACAATATTTTATGTCATTGTAGACTGAAATACCCAGGACTGTGCCCAGCTGTTTTTAGCCAGACCTGTGCAGGAAGTATTCTGCCAGGTGTATGTTCTAAAAGGTGAAAATTTAAAAGAAGAAGAAGGAAAAAAACAAACAAACAAACAAACAAACCCAGAAGGGAAAAAATCCCCAAACTCTGATGAATCCCTATGGATTATATCAGAATGGAACAGGCACAAGAAATCAATATTTGCAAGATATGTGCATCACACTGCAGGTAGAGTCTGAGCACGTCATTTGCATTGGAATACAAACCACATTTTCCCCCCTCCTGGCCTGGTACATACTGTTGCACAGATATGATTGAGTTATTGGCCACATGCTGATACGGCAGAGGCAACTAATTGCAAAGACCCCCCTAACCATCCACCTCATTTACCTGTCGTGTTTTAGGAGTCTCAGTTTTGAGTACAGCAACCTGGGAAGGCAGGGCTGCTTGCAGTGTAACAGCAAGCTCATAGCACAGTGGAGAGACATCTGACTGCCAAGCAACATGTGTTAAAAATGTGTCCAGCCACATTGTTTAATCAAGTCCAGCACAAGTGGGCCAAGCTTGTAAGAGCTCTCAGGTTTGAAGTATTAAGAAAAAGTTTACATAGCCCATGGCTCTTTCTTTAGTCAAGTTGCCTTTCAGTGTGAGGAGGTGTTCCCTGCTACGCTGATCACTGGTTTAACTGGTGAATGGATCTCTAAGAAACAAGCAGTCATCTTATGCCGAGTCAGTGTAAAGAGAAACATTAACTGCAAGCAAAACTGCTGAACACCTGCAATTTTTCCACCTGTGAGAACTGAGACAAAAGTGCCCAGTACACCAATAATGGCTCCATAAAGAAGGGATGATAATACATAGATTTACTACCCAAAAACCTTATCCAGCAGACTGTTTCACCTCTGGCTTTCATGTTAGGATTTGTCTAATCTTTTGTGAATAACAGGACAACAAACAAATCCATTAACATTGTAACACCATGATTACATACCTTATCAGTCCTTAGACTTATCATTATCTAACTAACCTTTCCTACTAGGCAAGTGAGAATTTGTGAATGTTAACTTGTACTAAGCTTGCTTGTTTTGCACTAGCATTTCTTTCCTAATTAGCAGCAGCATTTTTTGCCTGCAGAAACCTACTTAATCAAGCAGAATTTTTAATGTTTTTGTCTGGGAGAGGTGTATGCCCTGTATACTCCTAAAGATTAGCATTCCTCTTTGTTTTGCCATTGCAGAAGCACATTATTATTGTTATGATCACCCTTCTCCTCTTGGAGCATGCTGAACCAAACAACACCACTTCCATTGCTCTCTGAGACCTTGTTTTTACAGATAGCACTGCTATCTAGAGCCAAGATATATAAACTTAATAAAGATGTTATCTTTGGTGATTCATTTATGACAGCAGAGGTGCCAACTTCTGTAAATCTGTCCAAGAAAGCTTTTGCAATGAAGACTGAATTGTAGAGGTTTCATTTACAGCCATAAGTGAAGTTAGAATGTTCCTTTTTTGTACTCTGCAAGAACTTGAAGCCGTAATGAGTATGATTTGTGGGCTGAGCTCATTGTTTGTGGTTTGGCTAGTGATGTGGTGATACAAATTATACAACTTTGACAAGATAAGGCAGAAGTAATTTTAAGGAGAGGGGATGCTTCACTACTTGTTATTTGTTCGTTCTGGAGTTCAAGTCCTGGCCAGACAGGTAGCAACTGAAGATGGAAATAGGACAGTTGTACCCCAAAGTCTCTCTTCTTCTGTCTGCAAATCCTTGCACTTGCATGTGTAGACAAAGGTGAATTCACATGCCAGTGGGTGCAGATACATGCAATGACCTATTTTGTGTGGGGGTTTTTTGTGGGATTTTGTATATCAGCCAACCTTGCCTTCTTAGAAGTACTACACAGTGTGGTTATTGATCAGAAGCCTGCACAAATTGAAGGCTTCAGGTCAGCAGCAGCGGGAATAAGTAAAAAACCTTAATTGAACAGCAAACCTGTTTTTCAACATGTATCATGAACAAGTATCATGAAAAAAAAAGAAATAAACATCAAACTAGGGCAAAGTTTAGACAGGAAATAGTTGTGTCCTTAGGAAGAGCACTCCTAAACCAAATGNCCCCAAAGTCTCTCTTCTTCTGTCTGCAAATCCTTGCACTTGCATGTGTAGACAAAGGTGAATTCACATGCCAGTGGGTGCAGATACATGCAATGACCTATTTTGTGTGGGGGTTTTTTGTGGGATTTTATATATCAGCCAACCTTGCCTTCTTAGAAGTACTACACAGTGTGGTTATTGATCAGAAGCCTGCACAAATTGAAGGCTTCAGGTCAGCAGCAGCGGGAATAAGTAAAAACGCTTAATTGAACAGCAAACCTGTTTTTCAACATGTATCATGAACAAGTATCATGAAAAAAAAAAGAAATAAACATCAAACTAGGGCAAAGTTTAGACAGGAAATAGTTGTGTCCTTAGGAAGAGCACTCCTAAACCAAATGACTCCTTAATGACACACAGATTGGTGAGACAGTCCTAATAAAGAACACGCAACTGGAAAGAACTACTTTCTGTCAGCTAATTTATCCCTTTTCTCTTAGAAGCAGCCAAAGCATAAACATTTCAAGCAGACAGAACCATATCCCCCCCCACACAGAGACTTTATTACTGTCAACATCTGATAACACATTTAGGACAGCTAAGACAAATGCCAAGAAACAGACCGTGCCAGAGAAAGTTGATTTGTTACTGCTGTATTTTATATATCCTGAAGATAATATACTATCTTTCTGTAGCAGTGATCTTGAAAACTGACAGAATACCGTTGGTGAGACCATATTAATACTTGGTAGTTATATTCATTTCCATTATGTAGAATGGCACCAAAAAATCATGACTGGAGCTAATAAAAGAATAAGATGTATCAAAATATCAGTGCATTAACAGTCTAGAGCAAGCACATCCAGCTGGCTCCTTTTTGGCAGGATTTAACCAATATGATGAACTTAGAAGGCCTCTGGCTCTCAAATGATTTGAAGGACTTCTAATAACCTTAACAACACCCACTTAGTTTCTCAAACTATGCCTCATATTAGTCAAGAGGTGGATCTGAAACATGCCAGAGCTTAAGGGTTAAGAGGATCTGTGGTCCTGCTTTGAACTATTCAAGATACAAGAGATTAATTTTAAAATTTGGAGCTCTGCTGGGTTCCAAGTCCCCCAAACACGCTGGATCCAGGACTTTGTGTCCGACTTCACTAATGAATGCTGAGAAGTGTGATACAGGAGTTACAAGGAGAGAGTGTTTCATCTTCAGCTGGCTTGTTGCATAGCATCATACAAAGCACAGACAAACTGATGATTTAATACTCCCCTGAACTTAAAATATGAAGAGATACTGGTCTTTCTAGAGACCAGGCAGTTCACTACATCACAGTGCCTCTCACTTAGCTGAAATATAAGCTCACAGAGAGAAAGCGAGCAACCACATGTAGTTGTCATTTTCGAGTCTAAGAACAGGGGGTTTTTTGGTGCATAAATATCTTCTGTTGATGACCTGGGATGTGCACAGCAGTTTTACAAATGAAAACTCTCTTTCTCCTGTCTATACATAGGAATGCAGGCAGCATATCCTTGTATTTCATTGCCAGGTGCCGTTAAGAATAATGGCTGGACCTTAACTGGCCTAGCCCTGCAAGTCAGAGCTCTAGATAAACTAAAGTCCTGCTGAATGTCAGTAATCCACACTTGCAAGTGCTGTTTGATTTTTCTCAACTGACTTCAGTAATGAAGAAAAAGTGAAAAGGAATGCAGCTGAATGGGTCTAGGAGTTATTGTTAGGAAAGGGAGAGATAGTAGGGGAATCCTGGACTTCATATCTTCTGTGCATCTCTTCCTGACACTCTTGGATTCTGTAGAAACCAATGATAAAGAATCTATTGATTCAAGATGAGAATTCTCTCATTTGCACCTTCCTCCTTTCCCTGGTCCATATCCCTCCCCAGTGCTCTGGTTCCTGTGACAACTAAGTCTGTTCAGATCACTCAGCCAAGAAAAATATCAACATAGTAGAAAGATGCAGGTTATAGGCCAAATAGCAGCCTCATTTTTTTTCTCTGGGAAACAGTTGGAACCTTTTCTGTATTAATGTGTGTGGAGATTCTTTCCTCTTCTTAAAATGACTTGGAGGTGAATGTGTATATAACATTACTGAGGGATGTTCAGGGACTGAGCCGGCTGACCACCCAAAAGACTATTTAAAAAATGTCTTGAATGATTTTACAGAAGAGAGAATATCTTTTATTATATTGTCTAGAGTAGTAAAGCCCCTCTGCTGTGTCTGAAGAGATAATTTTCTACTATCCGCCAGAAGGCTTTTAATAAAGGAGGAAAAAAGAGTGCTGCACAGTTATTTCATTGGCTGAGATTCATCCTGCAAACATAGAGAAGTACCACCTAGGGCTCTGACAAACAGGCATTTTTAAAGCACTCTGGTATTGAAGTAGCCCCTATGATAGCTCAGTACCAACCTCTGATCCTTTTTATTTTACATCATGCTTCAGAAGGATGTTCAACAATATTCCCCCCTTCTAATTCTCTGTTTCTTATTGGGAACACAGATGGGATCAAATCACTTGGGTGTACTGCTGTAATGAAACATTAAAAACGTTACCTGCATTCAGTCCTCCCCACGTCCTCCCTTTCTTTCTGGAGAGGAATTAAGTAATTACTGTACAGTGGGTGCTTAAAATATTAGAGGTAACACTTGTAGAAGTAAATCAGCAGGGTGTGCAAGTATAAAAATCAGCAAGAAGGAAGGAAGGGAAGACAGCATTCTGCCAGTGGAGGCCAAGTTTTTAACTGATATAAGTACTTGAAAATTTACTCTGGAAATCTAGCATGCCTTTCAGAGTAAACCTTGAGGGGCATGTCCTTGCTGAAACCCCCAATAGCTTCAGTAGGGCTGGGATTTCCTCTATACTCTTTTGATGTATCTGGTCCTACCAGTGGCCTCTTAGAGCTGCTGCAGTCCTGTCCTGTACAGCCTCTGATAACAGGCAGGCTGCATGTCGGAAGCCTCCTTGTAATAGCTATTTCTCTAATTTTTAACCTATGTGTGCTCAATCTACAGACACTTTCACTAAGGGAAGACAGTATTCAGAATATGTGTAAATCTACTACCAGAAATCTTGCCTTTCTTAATTATCTTCCTTGGACCCTTATCCCACAAACCACAGGTTGAAACCACTAGATTATGTCAATAGAGAGCAACAGTTTCTGTATCTGCAGCACAGTCCATCCTGTATACATTGCTTTCTGCACCTCTCTGGGGATGCCAGATGGCACCTGATAGAAGCTTCCTAGACAGAAAGAGTATTTGATGGTTTCTGGTGCTCCCTCCATATAAAACACTTTGTGGCGCTAATTCTTGGACTGGCTTTTGGCCATAGCTCCCTGTGCCCCAGGAGGCTTCACCACCATTTAGTACAGCAAGCAGGCCAGGAGCAGGTTCTTGTTATCATTTTGTTCTGGAGCTGCTCTTTGTGAAGGCAGAAAGGAGACAGAAAGCTTCAACTTGCACTCGGATTCCATGTTCCACATTATCTCAAGGCCTCATTTCAAATTCTCTCCCCTACTTTTGGAAGAGCGGTGCAAGGCTGACTTCACAGCTAAGATTTGTTCAGTGAAGTTCCTTTCTGTACATTTCTTCCTCCCTTTCTCTTCCTCTTTGATACTTGCATTTGGGAAGCAAGTACAAATATCCCTGGTGGATTTTTTCAGCATTACTGTAATAATTGCCTACACTGCTAACTATACCAAAAAAAAGATATTATAGAGGCCATTTATTAATTTTTTATGCATGTTAATTGTATAAATAATGATTTGTAAATTTAGGCAGAAGTTATATTAAACTGAACAGTCATTAAATCTTGACACTGTTTATATTTCTCTTCTAAAATAATTAGACCTCCCTTTCATTTAGAAGACCATGTCCAGACAGTTGTAATATGTTTAATATTTTTAATAGCAAGTCGTTTAACTCAGGATTTCACTAAATTAATTGCAAAGTATAAACTTTATTTGAGATTCTCCAAGTGAACATACAGTTATACGGTAGTAAAGAATTAATACTGCATATCTTCGGAAGGGTATTACCTTGAAATTGTCAGCCAGTTTCTCATAATATTCAATGGTGAATCATTATTTAAATGTTAGGTCATACTCCAACACACTTGTCTACCTGCCAGGAGCTGAGAGACTGTGAACTGCCTTCATGTCAAATAATCTGTGATGGATGACTGTCTTTGGCTTCTAGAGCCAGCAAAGCTCAGAGGTGAGAATGAAAGAGAAAAAAGAAGGGAGAAATGTGTGAAAGCAAACATCAGGAAGGGAGATTTTCAGATGCACATAGACCCTGAAATCCATCCTGAAGCAGGACATAATAAGAAACAAGACCTTGCTTTTTTTCTAGTGAAATACTGAAGATATGTATTAAGCTGTGAATCTGAGGGGGGATTCAGAGCTGTGGTTAGAATTTGGTTTCCTAATTTTGGTACAGTGGAAAAGTCAAATATGGTGTCTATAACTTGGGGTGAGTCAGACGTGAGACCTGGGCAAAGTCCAGACTGGGAAGCTGTGTCCTACCAAGGTGCATCAATTCATTCATCTCAACCCTTGCCTACGTGGCTTCTGAAAGATAGAAAAGTATCTGCATTAAAGGCTGTGAAATTTACCCTCGGATTTCTCCAAAAATAGAATTGGGTATCTGAAACTGAAAGGGGCTGAGGGAGGGGGAGAAGAGCAGGTAATAGGATCAGAATGCAGAATGCACAGGAGGTTTCAGTCACATCTTGTGGACTATTTGGGGGGACTTGACCAGAGAGTGAGAAGTTTGAAAAAGGATAAAATTTTATACTCCTGTTGATTGCTCTATTGTGAGTTTAGGCTTTCTCTTTTTACAAAAAGTCTGTATGTTATGTAAGGATCTTTAGGGCACTCTACAAACTAAAATTTCTGTGCATTCTTTCATTAGAAAGTTGGTGTCTTCTCCCAAGTGACAGGGGACAGGACAAGAGGGAATGACCTCAAGCTCCACCAGGGGAGATTTAGGCTAGACATTAGGAGGAAGTTTTTCACACAAAGGGTCATTGGGCATTGGAACAAACTGCCCAGGGAGGTGGTTGATTCACCTCCCCTGGAGGTATTTAAGGCACAGGTGGGCAAGGTCCTGAGGGACGTGGTTTAGTGTTTGATAGGAATGGTTGGACTCGATGATCTGGTGGGTCTCTTCCAACCCGGTGATTCTATGATTCTATGATTCTATTCTATGCTGTGCCCACAGGAATTTGGCTTGACAGTGCAAAGTGCTGTGTGGCAGTGCTGGAGACAGGTGAGATAACTTTCTTCCTCATGACTTGTACTCTCAGGTTGGTGGTTCCTGGGGTCACACTTTAGACTCCAGATCAAACATTTGTGAACAAATATGTGCAATTCATCCTAAATTCTGATAACAACCCCAGTTTGATATCCTTCCTTCCTAAAATGACTCAGATACACCATACTTCCTGTTTTTCTCTCTCACGTTCCTTCACAGTGTTGTCCAACTCTGATAAACATGAAGCATAGTTTTTGCCCCATAAGTGGCTGCATTGTCTGGTGACTTGAAGTAATTTTTACTTGTAAGTCTCAGTGCCTAAAAGTTCTCTGGATAGAGAAGTGCTTTCTGAAAGCAGAGTTTATTTAGTAGGGGAACTGTGTGCTTTTCAAGTTTCTTTCTCACCCTTGTTTTCCGAGTCTGCTTCTTTTCCATAGAAGCCTGGACATGCTCAAAACAGAGAGGACTCCTCCGCTTGTATGTCTTTAAAGATAGAGAATAATAAGACTGCCAAGTTACTGAAGAAAGCCAAGACCATTCATCAATATATCTCCTGCAGCAAAAACGAACCTGAATCATCTAAAGCTGAGGCACAAGAATTCCAGGCACAGGGGTGTTCCAGGCACATTGATTAAAACCCCATAGGAAACTTTAAGGACAACATGGTCAAATACTTTGAAGACCATTAAGATTTCTGATCTCATCTAAAATTCAGGTGAATATCATTTTAAAATTCTTCGGACATTTCTTTTTAAATCAGATGTCATTCAGAAGATGTTATTGCCATTATTCATGAGGAAACAAAATTTCAACCTTTAAATTATTTGTTCCCAGGGTATGGCACTTTTTTATTAATCTTCAATTCAGTAGTGAAGTGTTTGTGCCCATGTATGCAAAAAGTGCTGAAATTCCTACTTCACAAGGTACAGTTGCTGAAATTGGTTAATTAGAAACTGCAAAAGAGGAGAAAACACATCTCCTTCCCCATGTTCTGGCATTGCACACAAGACTTTCTCTTCCTTGAGGTTAGTTTGGAGGGTACAACATCATAATTCAAAACAGGTGCAAGCAGTGTTTTAGCAAATTCCTTCCATTTTCAAGTCTTAACAGTTGGCCTGGTTTCATATGTGCTTAAACTCTCAAATTGTAGGCTTATCAGATACTGATGCCAGTTATATTTATATACCTGAATACTCAAGAACATCTGCTGTATTGAAATTTGTCATTCAAAAGACTTAATTAAAATAATGCTGAATGGGAGACTCAGCATGCGTTACCGCAGTGCGTATTTGTTTTGCTACAATCAATTAAGACTGTATTCATGAAAACAACTCCTGCAATGAAATCTGTATGTTTAATCCTTATGCTAATCTCCTTAGAATTTGTTGTACTGTTTCAGAGGCAGTCAATTGAAGACTTCATTTTCTTTAATAAAACTGCATAACATGTTTTCATTAACTCAACAAGAGGTAAATCAGGATTGATGTTCAGTATAAACACTAAGAAGGGTATCTAAATTGAGGCATCTTGGTAATAAATAGTAGCCTATACTTCAAGTTGGCTGAGTGTTTTTCCAGTTAAGATACCATGTGCTAAAAACCAGTCATTAAAAACCTGGTATTAAAATACTCTTTGCCCTCTGAGCACACATTCACTCTGTTATCTGCTATTCTTTCATTGATTTACGAGATTAAGAAATCTAAGCAAAATCAATAACCTACTCACACGTAATCTGATTTGTCTCCATCACCAATGGGGCGTCATTTATAATGTTATAGCCTACCACAGCCACTTGTGTTACATGCTATGCTCAAATTAGAATAGCAGCTGTGCATGACTTACAGCACTTGATCATTACCTTTTTCTTTTTCTAATGAGAAAATGTGTACATGCATTTGTTTTCTTGAAATAAACTACATTTGTAAACCAACATTTGTTCTACCATTCAGAAAGGAAAATGTTTGGCTTTCTTGCAAAAGAAATGTTGAAAGATAGGTTGTGATGGAGCTGAGAAGTTTAGAGGAAGGTGGGAAGGATCAACAGGATGAGTGGAGGTGGGAACTGGAAGGGATTTGGATTTGTTATAAGCAAGTGTTTAGATAAAGGAGGGGGGCTGATCTCACTCATTCCCTTTGGACACATGGCCCTGATCATATCACCTATCTCACCCCAAATCCACAACCACCCTCATTCTTCATTTCCAAAGTGCTGCTGCAAACAGCTGCTGTCGCACATACAGCAAGTACTCTAGGATCACCAGTCATAGCAAAAACTTCAGTAGACAGCAGGATTGGTAGTTTGGAGGTCTCTCTCCTCCTGAAACAGATGCAGATTCTGTTGCTGAGGACCTCTACCTCCTTGTCTACGCTGCTGACTTGTGTTGTTAGAGATTAAAGCCTGTCTCTGGACAGAGAGCAAAGCTAATGTCTAATAATGATGATGCAGGCAGTTCCTTTCTGCCTGTTAGAACCAAAAGGAGCAAGCTCCCTAGCATCAAGCCTCAAACAAGGTAAAACTTCTACTGTCCTTCATATGATCTCTGTGGATTCAGGTTTTGAAAGGGCCCTTTCTGCCAGGAACATGTCCAGCAGTACTGTAAGTGTCTGAAAGCACATGTTAAAGCTGGGAAAGATTTGGGGCTGTGTATGCACACATCCCAGTGTGAGGATGAGCAGGACAGAGAAGTGGAAGAGCCTTGGCTGAACAGAGAAACATATGGGACAGCTCCTATGAGCAAGAAGGAATAGCAACAGGAGGAAGTGCAGCTTGACAGTATGGAAAGCATCTCTCATTTTAACAGCTGTTTTTCCTGGGTCTGCCTTGGATGGGGGTCACATTTCAGGTTTACATTCACAGCTGCAGAGATCTGCTTCACAGACCAGAGAGAACTGACCTCGCTGGAAGTGGCTGAGAACCACCGAGAAGTTGAACTAGGGAAGACAAAGTTTAATAGCTAACATTGCAGGAAAAGAGAAGTGATGGCTGTCCCTCAGCAGTGGAAATGAATTTAATGAACAACTCATAAAAGGCTGCAATTGCCTGCAGTTGTCCAGGGAACCATTGCCTACACAGCTTCCATGGGATGCTTGTGCCTGTCAGCAAAGTGATCAAATGAAGAACTTAGAAGAGGGCCATTTACTGGCTTTCACCTTTGAGACTTGAGGGGCCAACAGGATTCGGTTCAAAGACTATATCACTTTGCACTTACCCTCAATAAATCACCTGTTCAAGGTCAGTGACTTACAGGCAAAATTTTGCCCCTTGGAAAATAAAATCTGATTTATTTTCATTCCTTTCCACAATTTTGCACCCAAACTGAAGAACATTTTGCCTGCCGTGACTATTAGAAGACTCATATATTACAGGCTGCTTTGTAAAGATTTACCATTTTCAGGAATGTGAGTACTTGCATCCCTGTGTGCAGAGGATGACTGGAGTCTCCCAGCAAGTGGAAGAGGAAAGAGTGTGAGTGAGCAAAAAGGAGGTCTCATCTTGTGAATTTCTGCCTATATTTCATATTTTGGTGAATAAGTCAGGAGACTAATCAGCAATCACAAATTATTTGTTTTGTTTAATTTAAGTTGATATGAACCTGTCCTTGTCTTGAGGTTCCCATGAAAATCCAAAAGCTTTATTTTTTAAGGGAAGGGTCTAAATAGCAGCTTCTAATTCTGAGCCAGACACTGCTTCTCTGAATAACACAATTCAGACTTAATCACCTTCCACTCAAGAAAAGTCTCCAAGCTCAAGATTCCCACAGGGAAAGAGCCAGTAGTGCCACTTCTGAGAAAGTTTTCCCAGTCGTTTCTGTCTGGGCAAAATGCGTTGAAGAGCATTTATATTTTCCCAGATGGCTTGACAGGTCTCTCTGCTTTGGTCTGGAAATGTACCTGGGGTAAAGACATTCTTGTCTGTCCTGATGTGATTAAAATGCTGACAAATAAGGTCAAGTGATATGTCCAAGCTAAACAGCGTGGAATAAAGACCCTTCAGGATGCAGGTAGTTTTCTTAAATGAAGGATGCTAATTAGGAAGAGTTTTCTTAGTTGATCTGAATAACATTTGCAGACTCCACTATAATAAAGGGGAAATCAGTAGGCATTGAAAAATTCAAGAACATTAAGGTTTTTCTTCATTTATGACAGTGTTATAAAAGTGAGCAGACAACAAAAGCCTGTCTATAACTCCTCAGTTGCTATGGTTGGACCTTGCTATTTTCTATAGTCTTAATGACCTATGATTTATGTCAGCTCTAACAAATGAAGATTTTCTTTGAGTTCTCCCAGATTCCTTTTGTTAGAGAATCTCAATTCCTTTTTCTGATTACTGTATTCTGGTAATTTCATGTTCATGAATATAAGTATGGAGTATTTGCCAACCTACATCAGACCAAGAATTCATTAACTAATTCCAGTAGCTACTAACAACTAAGGTCCTAAATGCTGAAAACAGGTGGAGACTAAAACAGTTGTTGCTGCATCTACAACAGAGACATCAGTTTTGTTCTGAAGCAATACATCCTCTTACTGGTATTATTACATGTGTTAGTAGTTATTTATGGTCCAATTATACAATATTTCACCTGAAGTTCCTTTAACATTGAATACCACAGGCAAATCATCCACATGAAATGCTACTTGTATATGTTGCAGATTTATGTACCTTTCACTCCCTTACTCTTTTATTAACCAGAAGGTACAAAGATTTTTGAAAAGACGCTGAGAATAAAATCAATGGAAACAGATCTTATTTCAAGCTGACTATTTTATAATTTCTGTGACAAGAAAATAGCTGGACAAATGAGAACGTGTTCCAAGCCGCTAAAGTGACAGACACATTATTCCTGGGGACAAGTGTTTACTCTAGTTGATCTGTTACTTTCAACTTCACTGCTTGATTGGAGTCCCTGATAACTCATGTTCTGCTAAAATAACTATCCTGAAGTTAATAATTTTTCTTTCTTCTAATCTTTCTATTTAAAACAACACCAGACACTTGGCATTTTCCATCACAACTTGCAATGTCACATTGGAAAAGGATTAAGTCTGTACAGTGATACTATGAAAACACAGTAAAGACAACCTGCACCAGAAATTAAATAAAACTGTCTTGGAAAACATAAAAGTAGATTTCGACAAGATAAACAATAATAGTGTTTTGGAGGATGAGTGGTTTCCTGAGTAAAGCATTAACCTTTCACCTTCAGGATATCAATAAACAGTGGATCCTATGACAAGGATTGATTTAAAAAACTTTGCTCCCTCCCCTTCTAGGTCAAATGGTTTATACATTGCAGGTCCCTGAAACAAGAGAACTCCTCAAATGTAGTGCCCTGGAGATGCAACATCTTCTGGAAAAAAAAGATATGGGGCACTTCAGAGTAGAATTGAAGGTGAATCATGTTTTTATTGGCTTTAATTAGCACTTCCACAAGCTGCAGAGTTTTTTACCTGCAGCCAAATTGCACTTGGAAAGGTGTGAAAGGCCTATTGCCTTTGTAAACATCAAAGAGATTCATTTCTAATCTGATCTTTTTAACCAAGCCTTCCTGCTGATTAGAAAAAGTGAGGGCAAACACCTCTGAAGAAAAAATATGAAGTGACTTTGGAATATGAGATTTATTATTTATTATTCAAGATTGATAAGTATTTATTATTTAGTTTGTTAGTTCTCTGTGACTTATGCCTATCCTCTTGTACCTAGCTCACAGTCAGTGCTATATAAATAAGTCATTATTGTTAATATTTGATAAGGGTAGCTGAAAGATCACTATGAGCAATGATCAATGAGACTTGATTCTCGATTCTTCTTTGACTTCTGCCACTTTTGCACCCCTGGAATTCCACTTGCTTCTTTGGGATTGCTCCTACCTCACAGCAGAGAAGCAATGTGAAGATCAAGACATTTCTGTCTAAGTGATCTCTGGAGCATTTAATAAATACAGACTTTGTAAATTCCTATGCATGTAGTATGATATGAAAATATAACTGATTAAGGGTTTGGTCCACAGTTAGTGGAAGTAATTGCTTTGGTGTCAGCAGGGCAAATGCTGGTTTATGCCAGGTGAGGATCTTTCTAGAGGTTGTTGAAGGATTCAGCTCTAAAAAATTACCTCATGGGGCAGTCTTTTTCTAAGATGCTTTGTGCGGTCTATTGTGCAACCAGAACAGAACAGGATGGCTGGCCAGTGTAATGAGCACCAGAAGTTTTTATTTTATCCTCTGGGTAGGATGAACAATTTTAAGGCCTGAGCCAGCTAGCAGCTCCTCTGATGTTTGCAGAGCCCTGGAGCACAGCAGCCTGACTGAAGTCTATGTGGCAGGCAGCAGGGCCGTGCTGCCTGCTGCCTGACACATGCCCTCATCTGGCAAAACAAGAGGGAATTCTAAAGGGGGCTTTCAGTTCAAACATACCTCTCTGCCCAAAAGCAGCATCCCAGAGACACTGATGAAGGTTACATGGATCCAACACTGTTTTGCCAGCTCTCTCACATTCTCCCACCTTTCCTTAATCCTCCAGCATCCTACCTAGGTAGCATAACCTTTACCCAAACAGAAGATGCATGTTATTCAATTTGTCCTTTCTCTTGTGACAGTCAATCTGTACAAATGGATTCATTATCTGGGACAAAAAAACCCACTGGTGTCCAAACATGACTCTGTCAATATCCTTTTACATATGAATTGGATGGATTTCTTTTAAGATGGAGAGAAGGCAACTACAAGGCATTTTGGATCCCAGCTGAGCAATCCATGACAAATGAAAGAATGTGTTATTTCCTAATCCTTTTGTGCCTTAGTGACTTTGAGCCTCATCTGCTTTTTATTCTGAACAAAGCTCATATTCATCATTTGTCTCCTCTGCTTCAGGAGACATGCTCACGGCCTTTCCGATTTGTAGTTTGGCCAGAAAGACTGGAGTTTCCCTGAAGAGAAGATCCTCTTTGCTTTCTTTTGGTGTCCTTAGTATGGTTTGTAGTTAACTAGAGATGGAGAAAGTGCAAAAGCATCTAACATAACATAGGTCAAGACTAAACCCACAGCTAGAAACAGATGATTTTCCAACATATTCTTTTTGAACATTTTGAATATTATGAAAAGCAAATACTCTTGACCTTTGAGGTCCAGTAGGACTCTTTTTAGGCAATTTTTGGAGGCCTGATTTGAACACTGAGTGTAAGAAGACCAGCAATGTAGAAGCAAAGAAAAGGAAAGAAGCTCTGGTTCCTGCTAGGTATGCTCCCTCTGGCTGTCCAAAGTCTGAAGAAGCTTCGAGTAGGCTTTGAGTAATATTGTCATTTTGAGGAATATTAGCTTTGTTGTCAAATAAAGATAAGAAACCTGAAAATGCAGAGGCTGCACCTTCCTGATACACTCCAGAACTGTGCATAGCATAGAAAAAGAACCAGTCCCCACCTTGATGGAGTTACTCAGGCCCCCAGTCACGTAAACTCCACCTTGTCACCTATTTGCACTGTTTCATTTAGGAAGTTGTCTATCTAGCACTGACCCATGTTGCTTACATTGATTCTTCCAGGCTGTTGTGAACACTGTGCAGACAAGGGAAAGATGGAGTTGTCAGTTGTGTGATAAAATCCTTTGCACTCAGAGGAGACAATATGCTTTTGGGAGCTTAATTCTCTGGGCTGTTCACCCAGTTTGCCTAAAGCAACTCCCCAGAGCTAGCGAAAAATATTATTTTTCCTTTCTTACTCTACTTACTAACTGAGCCTGGGAATCCTCTAGGGTTTGTCCTCTTACATACACAGAAAATGCACTATTTATCAAATACCACTCTACTGTGCTAATGAGGATTTAAAATGCCAAAAATATATCTATACAAAATATAAATTTTAGGGGTTTTATTTTTATTTCCTCTCCTATTTTTCCTTTTTTCTGTTTTTCCTCCTTCCCCTTTCTGACCCCAATTTCCAGTGATCCTTGCAACTGATTGAATTCCCGGAACTGAAACCCTAACCTCACTGAATTCACTGGGAGGAATTTTCACCTCCAGCTTTGACATAAAAGATTTCATACACACTATTAATTAGTCAAAGAAAGAATGCAGCATATGTGGATTAGTGTCTGGTTCTGCTTAGGACATACCCTGTCATCATTTTCTTGAATGTAATTTCAGTGAAGGTAATAGGAATTTTGCACGGATGCTCGTCCCTGTTGAATGGGTAAATACCAGGTATTTGTTCATAAGCTGTTGGATGTGAGAGAGGAAAGGCTCATTTTAGGGAAAAACAATGACATGACACATCCTACTTTTGCTAGCCAAGCCATTGTATGAATTTTACATGATAAGGGGAGACCCTGTAAACCAGCAGGTCAAGGAGAGATGCCCTCTGTTTCCTCACTGTATAATAATACTATTCAAAGTGAAAGATCAGTCATGGGTGGTTTTGCATTTAAAATTCACTTTCAGCAAGATCCATTATACCATATGAACCACATTACATTAAATAGCGCAAGCAAATATTTAGCAGGTGTTCACAGAACACCTCAGTAAGTAATGTGCACCATGAGCCTTCATTTCCTTTGTCAAAGCTGACAGCTACAGCTAAAAGACTCATGCGTATTGCACTGCCCATCGCTGCATTCTTTTGAATTACAGAATCAAATAGAATTGTGAACCCAAGTTGCAGAAGCAGTAGGAATGCATGACTGATAACTCCAAAGAGGGTCCATATGGCAGAATGGCTGTACTTATAAATATTTCAACTGTCAATTCACAAGGCTACAATCATCCCAAGCTGTTTGTGTTATTCTGAATAATTGCTAGCAAACTATAACAAAACATTTGTCATAGTAAAATAACACATATAAATTTAACTGCTATATACACCAACCTTTTCTCCAGATAATATATTTTATTAGGTAAATAAAAATGACAGAGCCAGCATGGTTGCAGGGAATTGGTAAATAATTAGCTATGAAAAATCCTTCATGGTTACCTTTCCTGCTGAAGAGATTGTAGAACTTCATGTGTTTTCCCCAATGAGGACAGGCTAGTGTGACAGCAAGCAAGATAAAGGCAATCATGGCCTGCTAAGGTATTATTTGGTTTTATTTTCCTTGGTTAGCATTTGCATATGTGCTTATTTGATTTTATTTGCTGTCATTAGTAATTACCAATGCACAGCTGTGTGGATGCAGTGACAGAATGCAGGGAATATGGTGCTTTCCACATTGATGCCTTTGAAGCATGTTGAATGTTTCGTGCAGCTCTGAGCCCTGGGATGAGATGAGATGCAGAGGAACAGTTCACAAGCTGCAATTTCCACAACAGCTCTGGAGGGGGTAAGCAGGATACACGGGAGCTCCTCAAAAGGGTTTGCTGCTCTGTTGCTGATAACAGGCCCGTATCATCGTCCTCGATCATGGTGTGGTCATAGAAAGGTTAAGCAACTTGTGGTTGATTTGCATAATTTAATACCCACTCGCCTCAGTTTTGAAATGAAAATAGAAGAACATTTTGGAGTTGTACGGCATCCATGGCATTTAAAAAAGACTTTAATAATTTCTCACCTTTCAATTGCTTATTATGACCTCTAAATTACTGGCACTATTATAAAAATTTCACTGTAATTCCAGGAAGATAAACTACAGAGTTGCACACAAAGCCAGCAAAATTAAGTCCCATTCATGTGATAATACTTGTACAACCCTATGAATAGCTATAGTAATTCTGGGTAAGGAGGAAAGTATTTATATCTTACCAAACTTCCCGGTTTACTTCCTCGCCTCCTGACAAGTAAAGACTCCAATAGTAATTGACTTAAAAGTGTGGAATAATGTCTTAAACAAGAAGAACTGCTGTTACTCATTGTGCAGAGGATAAAAAGGTCACTTAAAGGCTGAACTGTCCAGAACTCTGAATATCATTTAATATTTTTGTGCATGGCTTGCAAGATTTTGCATTCTGAACATGGACCTGCTCTTATCCCATTCTCTCACTTCCCTTCAGTGGTCTCCACATGTCATAACATGGCTTATCCCTAGAGTCATGACTGGACCTGAACACTGGCTCTTGAGAGAGAGAAGTAGAGGCACCAGGCAGCACCGTAGTCTTTCTCTGTCCAAAACTTTAAAATACAATCAGTATTCCTCTGTCATCTAACCCACTGTTTCATATGTGTGCAGGACTATGCACGGTCAAAGATACACTCTTGGCAGGAAAGGTTCATGGAAACAAGAAGTAATAAGGTGAACAACCCCATCCTTATGGCAAAGTAAAACCGCCATCCTAAGAAAAAGAGATCTGGTGCCAGACACGGGAGAGTACAAAGAAACCTGTTGCAGCCTGCTTAGCTAAGGGTAGTGTGGGAGTAATCCCAGACTGTTTTTCCAGTTATTCAAGGATCCTTTGTGCAATATTTGGAAGAGACCAGAGGCTTTGCTAACAGAGTGCACTGTTGCTCTTCCTGTGATGTATGTGAGAGATCACAGAATGAACAGCATATGTTCAGCTTCGCCAAGGGACAGGAGAATGACATCTAGAGCACCCAGAATATAACAGAATGAACATTACGGGGTGACATTCTCAATCCTGGCCCACATCCTAAATTAAAGATAAGGACTGGAAGAAACTGTCCCCTGTGAAATATCTGACAGATATTATCATGCTTTCAGTGGCTGGGATAGTGAAACACAGCAACAGATTGTCTGGCAAGATTGTGTAGTCTCCAGCACTGGGTGTCTTTAAGGACAAACAGCTATCAGGAATGGCTGAGGTGCAATTCTCTTTGTCTTGAGGCAGGGGATGCACTGTGCAAGTTTTTCCAGCTCTAGTCTTCTTTGCATCTGTGATAAGAATTTGCAGAACTGGGATCCAATCCAGAGGTGTTATTTCCGTCAGCCAGTGACGGCATCAGCTAGTATTTCAGTGTTATACAAATGTATACAATATTATACTGTTCTCACTACCGCAGTCCTATGGCTGCCATGCAACTTTTCATCCTGTACCACCCTCCCACAACCCTGGTGTGACACTGTGGTGACAGGAAAGGCTATTGAACAGAAAATGTGTATGGGGTATAGCCACTATGCAAATGTCACAAATACACTGATGGTGATAACAGCATCAAAAGGTTACACTGATGTAGCAGCCTACAAAAGGTGTCTTTACAAGCCTGCACTGGCTCTAGCAATGAAAGTTGAATGATTACTCACACAGGCACTAGTAAAAGTCATGAGTCTCCTCTCTCTACTTCCTTTCCCTTTTATTGGCAGTAGATTTTGCATCTCTTGTGTTCTTAAAATCTCACATAACCATTTGGGATTTAAATACTACTTAGTCATTTGAAGTTTTGATGGTGAATTTTTTTCTCTTGAATGTGAGACAGACTTTTCAAACTTATTCAGCAAGCTGCACTGTAATATCTATCTTTTTCTTGTCCAGTGATGTTGCAGAAGAATCATGGTGCTGAATAATTGACTTCAAAGCAAACACTTCTTCCTGAGGGGTCTTTTCTAGTCAAAAGTCTTTGAAGACAAGACCTAGGAGGAGCTGGAAGCAAAAGGGCCAGGAAAATGCAGAGATCCCAGAAAAAAACCATGGTGGGAATGCATGACAGGACTGTAGAGATGTATACAATCTCTTTATGATATAGAGAATTGCCTCTGTACACCAAGAGATATCAGTTTGCCACAGAGGCACAGGCTCTGCTGCTTGTATTTGGAATCACAGGTTTGCTGAAGATGAGCTGAGCTTGTAACACTCAGACAGGTGTAGAGGAGAGCAGGAGCTGCTCTGCTTTCTGCTTCTTTCAGGACACACTGTAATATCTATTGGTTCACTTGGAAGTACTTATGTTCTCACTTCATCAGATGGTCTGTTACTCACATGAAGGTCTGTTAATGCGGACCATCAAAGTCACCTTTTCATTGTCTTTACTGGCTTCTTTGACTGGGCCACAATTTAAACTTCTGATATGGAAGCTGTAATTTCTGAAGGGATATTTACTTGAGTCTGAGATTATGGGTGCTGTAGAACGTTTTGATCATATTAAAGGAAAGAAAATGTGTATACTAAAGCAGTTGAAGGGGAGGCAATATTTTTCCTTACTGGTGGATGGTTTGATTGATACTGTGTGTGCAGATGCCAGATAATAATAAGTCAGACATCAGTTTCTCTCTTAATAGGTCGAGCAATTCAAAGTAGCTCCTCTAACATATAATTTAAAGGGGTTGGAAGGTTCCTTTCAGTGGCATGCTCAGCTGCAATAAAGCATATGGTTTTTTTACCAGGAGTTGATTATTCCTGCTCTCAAATAAGAAATTTAAAATCTTTGGCCACTTACCTACCAAAGTGCAGTAAATGTTCATTCTCAGATGCTGATGAATTATTAATACCATAGGAAAGATATCTTAACATATTTATAGAGATATTCTATACATTTTTGCTAGAACAGATGGGAAAGAATAGAGATACTGTCCAGATCCTTAATCAATACCAATGATCATTATGACCCTATACAGCAGACCAACACTTACCAATGAATTCTGGCTTTTAATCTGGACTGCCGAAGTATTCATAAATCTGTTTCACTTCCTAAATGTAGTGAAAAACTGAAGTCACAGCCAGAAAGACATCAGTGATTTATTCTTTTGGGCTTCCAACGATGAGATCAGAGTCATTACAATCTAAGGCAAGGTGGACGGCTAATAAATCTGTTACTGATTTACACATAGATTGTGGTGTTGCATTGCTAATTTGCAAAGAACACAACCTGCAATTGTATGCAAAATGCTGTGCTGTGGTTGTACATCGACTATGACCCTTAATAGGATTTAGTTCTCAGTAGTATGTGTATTGTTAAAGCTAAAACCTGTGCCACACTGGCAGAAGCCTGGGAGACACAGAAGATCCAGTTAGGATGTTCAGACAATTTGTAGGAAAGGAATATGTGAGGAGCAGGAAACAAGAGAGGGATTAGTCTGTAGGGCTGTAGGTCAAAGCTTGTCTTGGAAAACAGGGTATACTTAGAAAGATAAGAGGGTCATTATCTGTGAGAGATATGGACAGCTCCGTACGTCAGAAGGAGGGAGGTGAAGAGGAAAAGAGATCTTATACCAGATAAATAAGGAATGTGGCAGGTAACCTCATGAGGTCATGGTTATTTTAAGGAAGAAAACAACAAGGAATGACAGGTTTTCAGGAGTGACAGTTGTCATTGCACCCCTGAGGAAATAACAAGATAAATACAGTGAGTTCTTCTCTTTATCAGCCTGTATTGTGAGTTAACCAAGATGGAATCTTAAACCTCCTTAGGGCTGGATGAGTTGTAGACAGACAACCTGTGCTTGCAGTTGTAAAGCTTTTTGTAAATCTAGGTTGCACAGGAAGGCTTATGACTGAGAAGAGTTTCATGGAATGTGCTTGAAATGACTGTGCTTTCCCTTACAACCATCAGGCAACTTCACTGCACTTGCCCAACAGCAGTGCGAAACTGGGCTGAAAGAAGGACATGTCGTTCTGTTGGACCATTCTTGAAAAGGAATGCTTATGACAGCAATAATGTAATGAAGGCAAATTTCCAAGGGTCAAAAAGCCCAGAATCACGGAATACCTCCAGAGACCTCTCAGGCCCATCAGAGTCTGGTCTTAAGGAAGGCTCAGGAAACTGAGAAAAAAAATTATGTGCATTACGGACTGTCAGACTCATCACCAATGCTGTCATTCATGTCTATGCGCAATGTGTTGCCTCATGCACAACAGCTTTGTGCCGGCAGCCTGTATAGAAAAGAAACGACTGTGTGCATGTGCCCGTGTCTAGGAACATAAGCAATATGGCATTGGTGGCCATTTCTAGGGTGGCCCAGCACCTTCATTCTGAGTTGGTTATAAAATGTCTTTTTAAAAGATATGAACACACAATGGAGTTATAAGTGTTAAAGATGTGTTTCCTCAATATGCTCTCACACTAAATGTTGAATCAGTTTTCAGCCTCACTCTGCATTCCAGCCTCCCTGAAACTGCACCCGCAGCAGTTTTAGCTGTGCATTTCTATGGGATCACTGGTGTAAGAAAAGGTATTCATTTTCCAATTGCATAGGCCCTTCTGGCCTTGAATATGCATGAGGAACATCCTCAGACTGAAGGGTTTCTGAGGAGGTCTGCAGAAAAAAAGGAGGGGTGGTGTGTCTCAGTACCTTCCCCTGGGAGTCTGCCACAGCCTTGTACAATGTAATGTTTTTGTTCTACTTGTCTTAAGTCAAATAACCACAGCATTAAAACACCACATTTCAGAAAGGTGAAAAAACGATACTTAAAAGTGCTTTAAAATAATAATTTAACACAAACCTCCAATGAAATTTTCTGTGAGATTGTCCAACTCAAAACAAAATCAGGTCTTTTAGACCTGCTCCCAGTTGAATGATAATCTGTATTACAAACAACACAGAACAAGCACTGTTTGATGATGTCTCTTCATGAATTTCAAGCCTGAAATTCATTTTGGATTGGAATGTATAACATTCACAGTCTTCACAGCCACAAGCCTCAGAAACGCTCAACCTATAACATACAAGTTTGTTCAACAGAAGGGTCATCTGCTAGTGGAGGTCTCATTGGTGTGGAGAATAGACTTCCCAGCAGTGTGCATGGAGCTGATCAGGGAGGGCAGGAGCTTTCTTAGGCAACTGTTCTCCATACCTCTTGCATCACAGAGGCAGCTCTCCTACTTAAGCGAGGTCAGGCAGTTCATAAAGCACACTTAGAGATGAATATACCACCATGGAAAAGCAATGGAGAGAAGATGACACTGGAATTAATTTTTTAAACAAACAAAAATTCTTTGTGTTGCCAGCCTCAAGCATTTGCTCATCATTACTATCTTGCTATCTTCCTCCAAACTGTGAGATAGGCTTAAACATGACATTGAAACATATATTGCTGCATTTTCTTTCATTTCCTCATTTCTGCTCCTTATTTGGGTGGTTTCCAAGATTTTATGGTTTGTCCACTGAATCCTTCACTTGCCCAAAACTCCCCCACTAGCCACACACAAGTAAAACCACAATGGCTTTGGGCTGGAACTTAAAAGGAGGGAGAATTTCCAGTACTGCTCTAGAGGCAAGGATGTGGTTTGTCACTGAACTTTACTGGGTCACATTCCAAGTCGTTGCCGTCACTGCCAAACTCTCCAGCTCCTACCACCCTGTCCAGAAGTGTCCTTCCTTTGACCTCTCCCTTTTCAGGGAAGGACCCTTGGATTACAGAAACTGCAAGATATCCCCTACAAAACTATAGCAACCTTAAGGTTCATTGCCAGGCACATCATGGAAGCAGCAGTTTTCAAGGGTTTGAGAAGATTGTTCAAAGCCATGGAAGAAATCCATAGCAGAACTGAGAACAAGGTGTTAAGGCTCTCCTCAGCCGTATTTCCTATCCATGCAGTTATGCTGCCGCTACATTACAGGGCCTGCAAATGTCCAGCAGTGCCTGAGTAGATCTCAGTGATAGTGGACTTCCTACAGTGTGCTTATCGCATTCAAACGATTCCAGCAGACATAACATCGCATTTTGCCTAGTATTTAAAGTTCATGAGGCAGTTTTCTTGAACTGCTCCTTGTATTACTTAGTGAGAAGAAAGCTGATCAGTTAAACATTCAATCAACAAGCAGTTTCTCCTAAACTCTTCTCAAAGATAAAACAAATGAAGGCAAATAGAAAAATCCTATCTCCAGCAAACAGCCAGAATAGCTCTTTCTTATCCTGGGACATTTCTTGGGAGCATGGATATAATGAAATTTTTTCTCCGTCCTTTAAGGCACAGAATCACTAATAAATATACAAGCTTAGAAACAGCTAAAACATCTGAAATGTCTGAACTTCTCTCCAGCCCCACACTCTTTCCTATTATTTTCAAACCAGGGAATATCACTCCAGGTTTTGTTGCATTCTGCAATACTCACTCCAGACTCCATGTGTAAGAGTTATTTTACTGTCCTGAAATGCTATTCCCTACACATCGAGCACCACAGAAGATCTTCTTTTGGGGTGCACAAGAGTTTTTGCTCCTTGGAAAGAGCTGTACTAGAGCAGGCTGGCACATGGCAATGGGTGAGAGACACTGGTGCTGTGCAGTGCTTTCTTCCTCTTAAAACTACATGCATGAGGGTGTCTGCCATATAAAACCACGCCAACACACCAAGAGCATTTCCAAGGATTTCAAATTTTAGAACATCCAGAGTAAGTGTATATCCTGGTAGTGTCTCTACTGTTGATCAAAAATACCCCAAACAACCAACCAAACCAAACCAAAAAAACAACCAAAACAACAAAGGAATACTACAAACCCCAGAAATCTCAACAAAAAGCACTTATGCAAATGCCTATGTAGATTAGGGGCAGCCCTCAGGCTCTTGGCAAATTGCCAAAGCAGCCTTCAGCACTCAGAGGTTAGGGTGCCCCAGTTCAAAAGCAATGCAAAACACTCATTTTCCCCCTCAGGCAGCCCTTCCAGGAAACAGAGGCTTTCTCTCAGTCCTGACTCATCCCACAGTGGCAGTGCAGAGCACCTCCTCTATATCTTCTGGCTGCAGCCACAGTCCCATACCCCACCAGTGAATATTCTAGTTTTTTACAGTGCTTCCATATCTTTCCTCTTTGGGTTTTCCTTTACACTTAGAAAATTAATCTTGCTATGCTTTCAGTAGCAAGCACTTAGAGTAGAGGAAAGAGAAACCTTGTGAAGAACTGACTGCCTTGAGATACAGCCCTGGATGTGGTTGCCAGCTGCAGTGTTGGTTCTGAATCTTCTCCTACTTTGTGTCACACCCTTTCCAAAGGCCGTTGGCTCTAAGACAGCAAAGCACTTAAAAGTATGCTTAGCAAATGCTGGCGTCTATGGAATTAATCATATGCCTGAAGTTTCAGCTGGGCTGACACCTACATCACCTGTCTCGATTGCTCCTTCTGCAGGTACCTACACACTCATCTGTCAAGCATCTTGCAGAAAGGGCTCTTGAAGAAGAAAATTTAAATCTCATAGGAAGCACATGCTTTGTTCCTGCCTGCAGGATTGATATAAAAAAAAAAAATCACATAATTAGTACTTTATCACATGGCTTCGAAGATCCATGCCAGACAGCAGTTGTTACGTTCATTTTGTTAGTAGTCTTTCTAGCTCTAAAAATAGAGGGGGTTTCTATAATTTCCTTTTTTTTCCTCTTTGCAGTAAAACTGTAAACAATTAAAAATGCAAATTAGGGGGTGTGAGGGGTTATCCCGGCATCTGTCTTTTCACAGGTTCTCCTAGGCTGCTGCAGGGGGCAATCAGATCATGTAAATGTGCATATTAACGAAGGATCATTAAGTGACTCTCTCTTTCTAAGCCTATGGAAAAGAAGCAAAGCAGAGATGAGCCTTAGAAGTAAGCACCTTGTGTTCTTCACTAAATTTAGCATCATACTGAAATGAGAAACTTATTAATAATCTACATTTAAGATGCAAATGTGTCTATTTGAGAGGAAAGTCTAATATATTAATAAAGATTCCAAATTGTTTTATTACTTCTGGATTGCTGTTGGGAAGAGGGGAATTATCATGCTAATAGCCTCACTGAGGGAAAGCCATAAGCCTGAAATGGAGATAATGGTAAAGTTATGAAATTTAGTGGGATTAAGTTACATGGAAAAAGGTTCATTTAAAGTAGTGACTAATTAATGACCTCAGAACTAACCCTATCAGCTACCATGCTGGTTGAAGAGGTAAATCCTACTAACAACCTCCTAAGTGCAGTTTCCAGTTAGGAATCTTTTCAGCAGCTTTATGGTGTATGAGAAATTACTTCAGGCCCCAAGCTTGCATCACAGGGTCATCTCACTTTCAGTCTGTGCTCCAAGATGCTAGTCCTAGGGACAGAATTTACATTTGAAATGTAAGAAATGTAGAGTGGTAGTTCAGATCTCTTCCTCCTATCATATTGGTTGTAATAATTGTACAATAATTACTCTTACACCATGGATTAGCCAGGGAATGAGTGGCCTCAGACGGTCCTGGCTCTAATAGAAAGGAGGCAAGGTTGTGTGGAGAGGCCAAATCTTTTGTTACGGTAACAGTCACAGTTTGGAAAAGGACAAGGTGTTAGGCACACAAGGGTTTGGAAAAGATCAAAGAGTCTGAAAGTTTGGTTTTTTTACTGCTATATAAAAATATATAAGGATATATAAAGACATGACTTTTCTCCATGAAATTTCTGTCTTTAGAACACTATGACTACTGTTAGACTGTTACTTGATTGCGCTATGATGGTAACGCTGCATGAGGGCAGAGAGACAGAGAGAAATGGGCTATGACCACGTGTCTGCTTGGTAATTTCAGACTGTGCCTTGTCTCACTAATTAGTATATAATATTTGTGTATGCTTGCTCACTTTGGGATGTATTATCAAAGGGGGAGAAAGAATGGGGTTTAATTTTTCTATAGAGGGACTACATCTGTTTTCTCAGCCACTGAAGGTTTATAGACAGCAAGTTACATGTTTGTAGATGACTGCAAGTTACATGTACATAGGCTTTTTAATTAGAACTGAAATTTCTTTTCAACCTAGGGAAATAAGTTAATTTAAACTTTATTATTATTATTATTATTAGGCTTCATTCTAACTCCTTCAATTCTTTTTTCTCTCTTATTTGCAACACAAATCTTTCCCTTTTCCACATAACTGAATGATTTTCTTTATTCATACCTGTCATTGGTTTTGCTTTTGCTGGGCCCCTCACCATAAGAAGGATGTTGAGGCTCTGGAGCGTGTCCAGAGAAGAGAGACGAGGCTGGTGAAGGGGCTGGAGAACAGGCCTTATGAAGACCAGCTGAGAGAGCTGGGGTTGTTTAGCCTGGAGAAGAGGAGGCTGAGAGGAGACCTCATTGCTCTCTACAACTACCTGAAGGAAGGTTGTGGAGAGGAGGGAGCTGGCCTCTTCTCCCAAGTGACAGGGGACAGGACGAGGGGGAATGGCCTCAAGTTCTGCCAGGGGAGATTTAGGCTAGAGATTAGGAGGAAGTTTTTTTTGGAAAGGGTCATTAGACATTGGAATATGCTGCCAAGGGAGGTGGTTGATTGGCCTTCCCTGGAGGTGNTATGGAATTAATCATATGCCTGAAGTTTCAGCTGGGCTGACACCTACATCACCTGTCTCGATTGCTCCTTCTGCAGGTACCTACACACTCATCTGTCAAGCATCTTGCAGAAAGGGCTCTTGAAGAAGAAAATTTAAATCTCATAGGAAGCACATACTTTGCTCCTGCCTGCAGGTTTAATATAAAAAAAAAATCACATAATTAGTACTTTATCACATGGCTTCTAAGATCCATGCCAGACAGCAGTTGTTACTCTCATTTTGTTAGTAGCCTTCCTAGCTCTAAAAATAGAGGGGAGTTCTCTAATTTCCTTTTTTTTTTTCTTCTTTCTTTTAAATC
>WAAB01018183.1:33948-47566 GCA_013389865.1 Piaya cayana
ATGGGCTATGACCACGTGTCTGCTTGGTAATTTCAGACTGTGCCTTGTCTCACTAATTAGTATATAATATTTGTGTATGCTTGCTCACTTTGGGATGTATTATCAAAGGGGGAGAAAGAATGGGGTTTAATTTTGCTATACAGAGGGACTACATCTGTTTTCTCAGCCACTGAAGGTTTATAGACAGCAAGTTACATGTTTGTAGATGACTGCAAGTTACATGTACATAGGCTTTTTAATTAGAACTGAAATTTCTTTTCAACCTAGGGAAATAAGTTAATTTAAACATTATTATTATTATTAGGCTTCATTCTAACTCCTTCGATTCTTTTTTTCTTTCTTACTTGCAACACAAATCTTTCCCTTTTCCACATAACTGAATGATTTTCTTTATTCATACCTGTCATTGGTTTTGCTTTTGCTGGGCCCCTCACCATAAGAAGGATGTTGAGGCTCTGGAGCATGTCCAGAGAAGAGCGACGAGGCTGGTGAAGGGGCTGGAGAACAGGCCTTATGAAGACCAGCTGAGAGAGCTGGGGTTGTTTAGCCTGGAGAAGAGGAGGCTGAGAGGAGACCTCATTGCTCTCTACAACTACCTGAAGGAAGGTTGTGGAGAGGAGGGAGCTGGCCTCTTCTTCCAAGTGACAGGGGACAGGATGAGGGGGAATGGCCTCAAGTTCTGCCAGGGGAGATTTAGGCTAGAGATTAGGAGGAAGTTTTTTTTGGAAAGGGTCATTAGACATTGGAATATGCTGCCAAGGGAGGTGGTTGATTCACCTTCCCTGGAGGTGTTTAAGGCACGAGTAGACGAGGTTCTGAGGGACATGGTTTAGTGTTTAATGGGAGTGGTTGGACTCAATGATCCGATGGGTCTCTTCCAACCCGGTGATTCTGTGTGATTCATGCAACAATCACACAGTTCAGTTTTAAAGGTTATGAAAACTGTGGTTTGGAATTCAAGCAGTCTCATCTCTAGAAACATTAGTCAATACTGGTTTATAATTCCCTCTATAGAAGGAAACATTGCCACCTAGGTCTCTGCGTTTATTTCAGTTTTTCTATCTCAGAGCTTATCTGACCAACTCTTGATTTGCGCAATTCAAAATGCTCAAATTTCATGATTGTTCTGGATGTGAGTGATAATTCTTCTGCTTAGTATAAACTTGTATGCATATCTTAGCACAGTAAAAGAAGTCAACATAAAAGCAACCAATTAGAAAGAGGCTGACATTAAGGAGTGCCAGATAGAGGGTAAGAAGAACCTAAATGAGAAGGCTCAGAAAAACAAATATTCTTTATGCCTGTGCACCAGGACAGCCAGACATCAGGCTGATGGTAGTCCATACCACTTTTGACATCTCAGTCATCCCATGGGAAGTCTTCTCCATCACCACCAAGAACAAAGAGTGGACCAGCCAATACAAAGTGAAACATAGACTACCCTGGGGGAAGAATTGGAAAGGAAGGAGAGTATTCCTGTGAATGCAACAGCTTTTTGAAACAACCAGGTGAAACCCAACAATTCTGGAAAATAGAGAAGAGACGTATACATAGGCAAAATCCCATATAAACTAGAGGTCTGCAAAACCTTACTACTATACTTACTGTTACACTGCTAACTAACTGCTGAGTTGCAATGAGCTACAACATCCTTACAGCAGGGTCCATTTGCAGACAGACACTGTGGTCTAGAAATGCAAGCCAAGAAGTGATGTGAGTTTCACATCAAGAACTTTTTAACACATTTAACAACTGTGAAGGCTGAAAGCTGGGCGCAGAATGCTAACCATACCTCAGATGAGACAGAAAATTAATTAGGTATGTGGATGAATCATTAGATGGGACTTTGAAACCAGACCTTACTTCTGAGCTAAGCTGTTGGCTGGAAAAGGTTGAGTGAGCACTTAAACCTGCAAATAGAATGCATCCCCTGTGCCAGAGGTCACAGATGTGCTAGACCACCCTCATCTCTGCATGAGAGCAACTGAAAGGCAGCCAAGGAACGGGTCTGTCACTCAGTGCATGCAATAGCCTTTTGTACTCAAGAAGAAAGATCACAGGCCTGGGACTGATATTACCTTGCAACTTTTTTTTTCCTTGCTGGAGGTGATGCGCCACAGAGGCTTGCTCACCTTAGGGATAGGATCCATCAGGTTTCTGATTCTCGTTTCCAGAGCAAGGCATGAGAAACTGTGACTAGAACTAGAGGTAAGGGAAAGGAAAAGCACTGCCACTACTGCTAGCCCATCTCAACTCTCACAGTTGAGGGGACAAAGGAGGGGACAAAGTTGCTCTCAAAAAAAGCAGAAATCTGTTGTCCTTAAAAGTGGATAACCTGAACAACTGGAGGAAAATCAAGTTTCACCAGTGGGCAAAACCCTGCAGTTTCAGGGAAGGCACTTCACAGACTGCTTAGTCAGCCATGACCAGATGAAGGAACACCAAGGAGTGCTTAAGTTACAAAATTTTGTGATGCTGAAGATATAAGTAACTAAAGCTACCCTCTCCAGTGTGTTGTTGGATTGAAACCAAGAGAATAAAAAGGAAAACTACAGACATTAAATACTCAGGGAACTACATGTCTCCAATGGCCAATATGCAAAGACCAAAGTGTAAAGGTGACCATTGGGACCTTGGTCTAGATTTATAGAAGAAAGTAGTTAGTTAGTAAAATGACTGATCCCTTTTTGTGTCCACTCAGCATTATTAATGTTTTCTCGACTTCATGATGCATGGAACCTGGCAGAAGCATTAGACATGGCAGTACAAGATATTTTGTCAGAGAAGTTTCTTGAAGTTAGGATGGATGAGTACAGTGTTCTCTAGAAGCAGGAGAACAAGGCAAGGAGACTGAGATAGGGTTTGGCACTGAATACAGTGTGACAGCATTTCTAAATTTGTAACTGATTTGCTGCATAAGGCAAGCTAAGGGAAAGCTGCGTGAGGATTTTGAAATTTAAAGCAGTGCCCTTTGGATGTCCATATAGCCTGGAGCAGCTGTCTAAAACACTACCATGTAATCAGAAGATGCCTTGTTGGATTTTGCCAGACAATTTAATGGAGCTTTCAGACCGTTTTATATGTATGTCTACAGTGACTGGTCAAAATGGGTGCTTGGAATTACAGGCACAAGTCTTAAAACACTGGTAACAGAAAAAAAAGAAAAAAAAACCAACTTGCTGCTCCACTAGGTATTGTGCTATGTTGAAAGTGCTTATGTAGCTTTTGGATATGAGGGTAGGACGTACCTGAGCATGCCCTCTTATCTGTTGCATAGCGTAAGCTGCTGTTTTAAACATAGAAAAAATAGCAAGAAACAACTGAAAGCCAGCTTATAAAATGCTTCCTCTAGGAGTCAACCACATTGTTACCATCGCTAAAGGAAAATGTATGTTTTGGAAACCTAGACAAGTAGCATCAATCAAGAGGTGTAAACAGTGTGTGTGAGAACACATCTCACTGGCTAACATACCAAAGCCATGTGGCCAACTATTTTCTTTTAGCAGTTCTAAGTCCCAGAGCCTGTTAATTAGATGGCAGTAATGTGTTTTGGGTTCAATATTGTATTACCTCAAAATCACACTCACACTTTTCTACAATTAGCCTGCTGTGCTCTTCAGCATGAATGAGCTGTCTTTGATCATGTAAGATCAGGTTTTACAGTGTATTCTTTACTGATACTGTAATGAAATGTTTGTTTGTCAACATGGAACTGGCAGGGTAAATGTCAACATCCATAATGAATTTTACTACACTATCTGAAGAGCAGGTCAAAGAGTAGGGAAAAAAGAAGAACATCATTTTGCAAGACAAAAGCAAGTGGTTTCACTGAGCATTATTTTCAAGAGAGGATGTTATCGTGGCTTGAGCAGAAGAAGAAAAGAGCAGGTTCAAAGTACTGTCTGGTATTTTAAACAAAAGTGAAAACGAAGCAAAATTTTCAAGTAATGGGGCCAGAAATATCCACAGGCACCAGTAACATCACCATGATGCAGTGAAAAATCTTGTTGAAGAGATTCATTTACTTCCGGATCTTCTTTTGTTGATATTGATCTCAGGTAAGTCAGAATTATCCTTTGTATCGCCTGATTCTTAAGACTTTATCATCCAGATGATCCTGCATTGTGGACATCAGGATTTTACAAGTTATTTAAGACAGTTGTTTTAAATTAATTGGTGCTTATTAAGAGAGAAGAGGGAGCTGGCCTCTTCTCCCAAGTGACAGGGGACAGGACAAGAGGGAATGGCCTCAAGCTCCACCAGGGAAGATTTAGGCTGGACATTAGGAGGAAGTTTTTCACACAAAGGGTCATTGGGCATTGGAACAGGCTGCCCAAGGAGGTGATTGATTCACCTTCCCTGGAGGTGTTTAAGGCATGGGTGGATGAGGTCCTGAGGGACATGGTTTAGTGTTTGATACAAATGGTTGGACTTGATGATCTGGTGGGCCTCTTCCAACCTGGTGATTCTATGATTCTATTATTATTGTGTAACTCATAAACTATTACAATGAAAACACTTAGCATCACAGAACAGCCATCTATTCGACTAGTCCAGCAAGATACAAACAATGCATTTGCTAAGATGAAAGGTTAATTACATGATGGTGCTATTTCTGTTTGAAATAAGTCCCTAGATATTTCTGTGAGCAGTTGCTCTTGAGCACCTATTTCTTTCTATTCAGTACTCAAAATTAAACATACATGAAGTTTTCTTAGATATTGTTAGCATCTTTTTTTTTGTTTGAAGATCTTTTATTTATATATTTTTGATTTGAAGAAGGATAAAGCACTGGGGTAGGTCTGTAGACAGAGACACAGACCAACATCCCAAGCAATCTATTGAACAAGTGTTAATATTGCAATCAAGAATTTGGATGGTACATGCCTTTGGAATCTTAAATTGTTGCATTGTGTCTCATACATGAACACATCAGAAAAAGCCATATCAGTTTTACCTAGGAGGGAAGCCCAATCCTAGTTAAATATCAGTTTTTCTCTTTCTTTGGCTTTTATCTCTCCCTCTTCTCTCCCATTCCCCTGCAAAAGGTTCCTACTTCTCAATTTGCCCGCAAATTTACCGTATTTTTCTGCACTGCACAGGCATCACCAGTAGTAAAGAATACAGATCTCTTTTCTCTCAATTTCTAAGCTTTTTCCCACAGTTGTCTCCAGCTGTGAACTGAAACAAATCATGAAGAAATTTTGCTCAGCCATTACAGCCGTGATAACAATGCTCAGTTAGTCTGTGGAGCTGCCTGTGCATTTATCTAGCAGATAAAAGGAGAGACAATGTTCAAGGCAGATGGTCTCTTCAAATACTTCAGCTTCCAAATTCCAGCAAGCCTTTTTTGAGCACGTATTGACTGAATTAAAAAAATCACAAGTACCAGGTAAATAAAAGGCACGCTTTTGACACTGGAGGTTCCAACCTAATTTTCAAGTCCCTCTGTCCACCTGTAGTAGTACAGAATTTTGCCACTGAACAGATGTGGTTTTTTTTTAAAATCACAGGCAGAATTAAAGCATGTTTTTATCTCCCCCTTTGTTTGCAGAGATGTAAGAACCATTTTTAGCTAAAGCTTTCACAAAAAAACAACTAAAAAAATCAGCCTGGGGGCACTTCTGGCAAGAGAAATTTCATCCTGAACGTGTTTGCTCTGAAAGCTAAAAAAAACGGTCTGTTAACAGAATTTGTCAGGCAGCCTTAAATATAGACAATGAAAACTTAAGCACACAGCAAGCACTTGAATTTCATTTTCTTCAGTTATCGTTTAACATACACGTACTATGTACTGTTTTGCTGTCCTGTGCCTCAGAAAAATAATTGCTTGACTGTTCAAGCGTAATTGCTACAGGAATTAAGGTACAGAGTTAGATCTGTGTTCAATTCTTCTTATAAAAGTGAATTCCCATTCCACCTTTACCTGTTTGGTATATTCACTTAATGCCAAATGAGTGTTCACTTAGGGATCTGTGGAAAATCATTGTTCTTTTCCTCCTTGCTGTTACCTGTTCAGAGTGCAACGTCTCTGGAAAATGAAGTGCCATGTGCTGTTTCCTTACACTGCAAAGAATAATGGAGTCACCGACTGTTGAAGGAAAATAGAGAAAATAACAACCTTAACTGGGTTCAAAAATCAAGATTTCACTGATTTTATGTGCACTTACTTTTACTCAGCTTGGCTTGTCACTTTAAAGTGTAAATAGATTGCGACTGTTACCTTCAAATGTCATTACCACCCTGTTACAGCAGAACATAAAAATGAGGTGGACTGTATCATTATTTCTTTTTGATTAGAAAACAGTTGTGTGTTTGCTGACTGTAGCGGCACTGATATTTGTGTTAATGAGATAAGTATGTTAAGCAATGGCACCGTGCACCCCCAAAGCCAGAAATATCCCAGGGGAACTGAAATTTATCCAACTATCTGAACTTCTAATAAACTAAACATTAGTTGCCATGCTGTTACCTGGATGAGATAGGATGCAACTGAATGCAATGGCAATATCTCTGCCATGGTTGTCAAGTCATGTTGGTGGCAAGGGGAACAGAGGGCTTTCTATATTATCTGTTAGTAATTCCCAAGGTACCTGTTTGGCCAGAGTCAACATGCAGAGAACTGACGGTGGTTATAAGCTGATGGTTACTTAGAAAAATAGGTAGAAAATAAAACCTGGTGACTCTGTGAATGGAGTCTATACATCTATAAATAATTATAGAGAAGGAAGAGGTTTAGAACTCCTCTTTGAGAATGGTGAAAACTTGAAAGCTATTCCCTAGGCAGAATTGTATTCGATATATAATCCTGCTCTGGGTTAAATTAAATTGAAAATAACAACCTCAGAGGCAGACTTAAATGATAAAAGAATCATCACAGAAGGAGAAAATCTTTCTTTCCTGATAGTGCTTTCGTAAATCAAGGTTCTCCTATCCAATGGTGAATGTTTTCCCTCTAATATTTATTCATGCCTTGATCTAAACAAAACTTAAACCAAAACACAAAATCTGCCAAGCTTAAATGCAAGATTTGTGCACTTATCTTCATCCATTTTATTTTCTTCCTGGTTTCTCCTTGCATAATGTCATCATCTATGCTACACAACACAATTTGAATTGAAACAAAGAAGGGCTTTGTGCTGATAAATAGAATTTTTCAGTCCATTAAAATGTCTTTACTACTTGATAGAGGAATATCGTTTGATTCTTTTACAGAAAGCTCTATTTTCAAAAGTCACATATATTCTGTGGCTAAAGGAGACCATCAGAACATGTTTTACTGGTTCTACTTTTTATCTAAAGATATACATGGATAATCATCATAGAATCATACAATGTCCTGAGTTGGAAGGGACCCACAAGGACCATCGAGTGGAACTCCTGTCCCTGCATGGGACAACCCCAACATTCACACCATGTGTCTGAGGTATTGTCCAACTCCTTCTTGAAAAGCAAAACCTTATCAGGCTTGGCACCATTACTGCTTCCCTGGAGAGCTGTTCCAGTGCTCCACCATTCTCTGGAAGAGACTTTTCCTAATGTTCAACCCAAACCTCTCCTGGCACACTTTCCTGCTATTCCTTGGGTCCTGTCATTGGTCATCAGAGAGAAGAGATCACTGCCTGCTCTTCCTCAAAACTATGGCTTGTCTGGACATTTAAAACTATATTCTAGCAGAACAGAAGTTAGACTGCCCTTTGCTTAAGAACTGAATGCTGTTGACTGCTTCTGAATGGTTTTGCACGTCTTTCGTATACTGCTTCTTTCTTTTTGTTATTTTCTTCACTGTCAAGTTTTAGCCACATAAGGCAGTCCTGCCTGAAAAATTATAGTTGATTTATTATAAAGATATATGTAGCTGAACACTGCAGGAGGAAATTTTTGCATATTAGATGTCTGTTATAGATGATGTGCCAAGCTGAAATAAAAAAACCCTGATATGATTGCCAGTTAGGGCTGAACATCCCTCTGCATGGAGAGGGAGCGTTGAAGAGTCCCCAGGAGAAGGGACTCTGGAGGCTGAGGATAGCATGTTGGGTTTAACTCCTTGATCTGTTACAGCCTGCATGCATGAATCAGAAAAGATTCTGCAGAGATTCTATTTCTCTTCTAAATGAGCAATAGATGCTTACGTGCTGTAAAAATCCATCTGTCCTGTATTTCTTTCCTATCTCACTTCTCATATAAAATGGAGAAAGTGCTTCCTCAACTTCTCATACTCGGTTAACTCCCAGGGATGCTGTAAGGGGAACTACAATAAAGCTTACAAGGTACAGTATAAATGGAGCTATATTACATTAAGAGGTAGACAGAAGGATGAAGATCACCCCCAAGGAGCAAAAGCACCTGCCTTTCCTGTGACAACTACAGAAACTATTGCAATATATTTAGTAGCTTACACAATAGCAAAAGAAAGCTATTAAAGCAGGGGAAGCTGGCCAGTAGATAAGCCCAAAGAATCCCTGTTCAAATGCAGGTTTTTATTTGGACTTGTTCCTAGTTTGATATCTTCACATTATTATTTCTTTAACTTCATGAAACACAACTGTTTTCTCTGTTATATGAATTCTAGACTTAATGCTGTCTGACTTTCATATGTAACATCCAGAGAAACAAGGTCAGACTTACACGTTGCACAGCAGTAGCAGAAAGCCCAGCTCAGCGTCTTATGGTTCTCATTTTGGGTTATACTTTTCAGATGAACTGGAGGTAAAATTGATGGGGAAGCACGCAGATCACCTGCTGAGTATCCCTTATCTGCCAGTTAAGCAGGGTATGTTGGGTTTTGGTGGCAAGGGTTTTGGGGGGGGCTACAGAGTGATTGCTGCTGGAGGTTTCTAGAAGCCAGAGCTTGTTGGCTTTAGGGTGGAACTGCCTCTAGCCTGTAGCTGGCCTGCCAGAGCTAGGTGAACTGGTCCCACCAGTCTGGTACTGTGTGACAGTGGAGAGAGAAAAGCAAGATATGGGAGAAATGGCCCTGCAAACACCAGATGTGAGGAAAATAGCGCTGCAGACAAAACTAACGTCAGTGAAGAAAGAGAGAGAGGAATCATAGAATAATAGAACCACAGAACTGTTCAGGCTGGAAAACTACTCTAAGATCATCAAGACCAACTCTTAACCTAGTACGGCTAAGCCCACCACAAAACCATATCCCTAAGTACCACATCTACACATCTTTTAGACATCTCCAGGTATGGTGACTCCACCACTTCCATGAGTAGCCTGTTCCAATGCTTGACAACCCTCTCAGTGAAGAATTTTTTCCTAATATCTAATTGGTGCAACTTGAGGCCATTTCTTAGTCCCATTGCCTGTCAATTAGGAAAAGAGACCAACACCCACCCCTCTAAAACCTCCTTTCAGGCAGTTGAAGACAGTGAAAAGGTCTCCCCTCAGCCTTCTTTCCTCCAAGCTAAACAGCTCCAGTTCCCTCATCGACTTCTCATAAGACATGCTCAATACTTCACCTGCTTAGTTGTCCCCTTCTGGATGTGCTGTTGTACCTCAACGTCTTTCTTGGGGCGAAGGACCCCAAACTGACCACAGTATTCAAACTGCTGCTTCAACAGTACCAAGTACAGGGTCAAAAACTACTTTCCAGGTCCTGCTAGGCACACTACCTCTGATAAAAACCAGGATACTGTTGACTGCCTTGGACACCTGAGCACACTGCTGACTCGTATTCAGCCAGCAACTGGCCAACATCCCCATGTTCTAGTCCACTGGGCAGCATTCCAACCATTTGCCCCCAAGCCTTTAGCATTGTGTAGGATTGTTGTGACTGAAATGGGGGTTCCAACACTTAGCCTTGTTGAACCTCATACAGTTGGTCTCTGCCAACTCAAATGGTCCCCTAGCAGTCCATGAAGTGTCGTGGTGGATGTCCATGTGTTGCCCATGGAAGAGCCCCTGACTGAGCAGATGGAGGTGCCTGAGGGAGGCTGTGACCCCATGGGAAACCTGTGCTGGAGAAGGTCATGAAGAACTGCAGCCTGTGGGAAGGATTCCTGTTGGAGAAGTTCATGAAGGACTGTCTCCAATGGGAGGAACTCCACACTAGAGCATGGGAACAGAATGAGGAATCTTCCTTCTGAGGAGGAAGGAGTTGCAGACATAATGTTTGATGAACTGACCACAACTCCCATTGCTCATCTGCCTGTGCTGTTGTGGGCCTGGAGGCAGAGAATATAGGAAGTAAAAGTTAAGCCGAGGAAGAAAGGAAGGGTCGGGGAAAGATTTTCTTTTTGAGATTTGGGTTTGTTTTTCACTATATTGCTCCGTTTTGATTGGTAATAAATCAGATTTTTTTCTTCCCCAAGATGAATCTGTTTTGTCTGTGATAGTAAATGGTGAATGAACCCTCCCTGTTCTTACCACAATCCACAAGTTTTGCCTTTGTTTCTTTTTATTCTCGTCATAAGGGACATGGGTGGGTGAGTCACTATGTGATTCTTTGTTTCCAACTGGGGGCTCAAAAACATGATTCAGGGACTGCCACAGAACCCATGTCAACTACCAGCAACCTTGACTGCTAAGACTGGGGTAGTTCTACTCATGTGCAGATGCAAGACTGACCTCTGTGAAAAGGATTTGCAGTGGTTTCAATATGCCTTGTAAATCAACTGGAAGTGTCCTGCAGCACAATATGTGCACTGACCGATGGTGACATTTGCAGAGGGAAAGCTTTTGGAGAGCCCAGGGTACACAAATGTAATGTCTAACCCGTGTACTACACAAAGCAGCTGGAACAGCCAACAGAGTGAACTCCTCCTGACTGAACAAGGGTTATTCACAGACATTATTTTGTGCCTAGTGGAATGAAAACATCTGAGAGAATCACAAACTGTTGGTGGTGGATGTATTCAGCCATTTCTAGAAAGGAAAACAGAGCATTTTTTTCCCTGGCTTAGTAGGTCTTTAGTGACAACAACGGTTTCCTGACATCTGTAGTCACTCTTTTTCTCCCCATCCCTGAGAAGAACAGAGCTGATGTCAGAGTTATTTACAAGTATAGAGGGGTGTATCTTAGCATACTGGAGAGAGACTGGAAGAAGAACAGAGCTCAGTGACTCACTGATCCTGTCTCTGGAGTATGTCACACTGTTCAGAACAGATAATCTCTATAAAAGGTACATTATCTGATAATGAAAAGTTTGTCCTTTATATTACATCTTTGATGCACTGCTTTATGTTTTTGTAACAGTGTTTCACATGGTGGAAATAAGCAATACCCAATAAATTCCAACAACAGGAGCACAAATCAAGCTTCTAGCAATATTTAGAGATCATAATTTTAATGAATAGTAGCTAATTTAGATGAATGACACGTTATGCTTGCAAACACCGCATTGTGAAGAGAGGTGATGTTTAATATGTAGAGTGCCATGTCTATCCAGACAATATACAGCCCATGCACGAACAGTAAATACATAAGTACAAAACATCCAAAGCCCTCACCCTTTCTCAGCCTGCATAACAAACACCTACCAAGCTAGTGACCCCTGTCAGCATGTAAAATTTGTAAGGCATATTTCTGTAAGCCTGAGAGATTCATATGATTTAAGGAACAGACTTGGATATTACATCATCTTGCCTACTGCAGAATACAGTATAAATTGCACAGTGAGAGAAGATGAGAACAAATTTGATGAGCTTTCAAAGCACTCTTTCTTCTTTTTTATGAGGAAAATATAAACCATGATGTCTGCTCTCAGATGAGTCCAGTTCTTCTGCTTCTCTTGTTTCATATCCTTAGACTGGAGGAGGAATGGAGATAAACTTTGGTGTTTCTATATCAGAACTTTAGCTAAGATAAGAGAGTGCTTTTGAAGTGAATAGTCCCATCATCCCTGCCTATGCATACTATAGTTTGCACTACAGAGCAGCACTGGAACATGCAAACCAAACTCTCTTCAGAGAAAACTAAAGCAGAAGAGCTCCGCGAGTCTATCATCTAATGTATCCTAAATGCTAATGAGTCTTCTGGTCTTGTTATTCCATCTTTCATTTTCTGCCACTTTATCTACTCATTGAAGAAAAAATTTGTAAATTTTCCTTGAGAATGCCTATTCATATGGAGATCTGTAGGCTGCTAGAGGTGTGTTTGCAACTCTGTGCTCTTGAGAACGGGGCAAATGTTTACTGTCACACTCAGCTGTACTAGAGACAATCTCCCACCTGTGTCCCCAGGATACTGGCATAGCAATGTTAATATAAATTCGTTTTGCATGGTGCATTTTAAATGTGACTTTTGCATGAAGGTGACCTAAGCTTTAGGATTTAGCTTTGCTTTTATCTGTCTTCACTGATTATGGGGACAAGAAAAACTCTAGAAAGTGTCAAACTGGCTGTAGGTTTACAAACCTAAAAGCAATCTAAATAGTCAGTAGTGGAAAAAGAAATCAATAATTACTGTGGGTTGGTACTCGTCTGTTCCTTTCCTTCTGCGCTCAAGTGGAGAGTGATTCAAATTTCTAGGACCTGATTTGCATATGTAAGTTCACACACTGCTAAGATCTTTTGTTTCATGATAAAAAAAAAACCCAATCCAAATAAATAAAGACTGTTTCTAATACAAGTGCTTTTGCGCCTCAGAAGCGTTAAAGCTTTTCTTTTTGTATCTGAGTTCCAACATCATTCTAGACTTTAGTCAAAACTTACTTTGACCTTGACAGAAAATGCCACACACATCCTTGTTGATTACAGAACTGGTGTATGTGCCCATTTCGGGTCCCCTCAGTGCAAGAAAGACATTGAAAAGCAGTTTTGAGTCCAGAAGAGGGTCATTAAAATGACAAAGCACATGACACAACACATGATATCTTAGGAGAGGTAGTGTGAACTGGATTTGTTCAGCCTCAACAAGAAAAGGTTAAGAGGATTTCTTATATCTGCCTTTAACTCTCTATTAGGAGGTTGAAGAACACAGCTAAAAGCCAAGTTGCAACAGTCATAGTTTGAAGTTTGTTGCAGTTTGTTAAAAGAATCTATGATTAGGTTTTTTTTTTTTTAAATAAAGGCAGTTAAACACTGAAGTGAGATCCAAGAGAGGACATAAAATCTCCATAACTAAGGATATTAAAAATCATCAGAGAAAAGCCTGATGTAGCATAACATGTGAATTTCCCTTCAAACCTGGACCTACTTTGAGACTGGTTCAGAAGACCACCAGATGTCCCATCAAGCCCAAATTATTTTACGATTTTTTTTAATTCCACTTTTAAGTACAACACTAAATAAACCAAGGGAGCAACTGGGAATTCCTGTCCTTAGATGGATTTAGGAATCTGGTGGCTTCCAAAACCAGCAGCATACCCTCTGAAGCCACGATAAAACAAACATTAACATTAAAAAGTGAAAGAAAGGCAAAAGGATATGGATAATAAATGGAAGCACTACTGTATCAGTGTGCATCATGAAATGTAGCTGCTGCAGGCATTTCAAAGTCTCCAAGATAGTGTAGAATCATAGAATCACCAGGTTGGAAGAGACCCACAGGATCATCGAGTCCAACCATTCCTATCAAACACTAAACCATGTCCCTCAGGACCTCATCTACCCATCCCTTAAACACTTCCAGGGAAGGTGAATCAACCACCTCCCTGGGCAGCCTCTG
>WAAB01018183.1:47686-99553 GCA_013389865.1 Piaya cayana
TGCTGGCTCATGTTCAGTCAGCTGTCAACCAACAACCCCAGGTCCTGATCCTCCAGGCAGCTTTCTAGACAGTACAACTAAGTACTGGAAGTACAACACATAGTGAAAATCATTAATATGGTTGTTGTGTGTCCCTAGTGCACTGATTGCACTGTTGTTTGTTCAGTGGTATTGTTTGGCATCTATCCTTGGTTTGCTAAATGGACTCAAGTTGTTATTTTGTAGTTTACAAGTAGACCCAGTGAGAGTAGACATAAAATTCTGATCTGTTTCATGACTCTGTGCACGACTTTTACTCTGCAGAGAATGCCTTGCTGTGTTCATGCAGCACTTATGTCCCCAAGGACTGTGGGGTAGTTGACATTCACAAACCTCACATGAGGTTTCTTCCACCCGGTCTGGACCCAAAGGGCTCAATCACAGCAGAGGTATCTGTGACACTCATTGCTGAGCAGAGAGGTGGTTACTTCTGTCTTGTGCCCTCATTTGTACCAGAAGAACAGCCTGTCCCTACACCTGTGAAAACAGGTCTAACTGTCTTTCACTAAAAGTCACTTTGTGATCAGCCTTGAAGGGTAATTCCCCCTTCTGGTCTGTGCTTTTCTGCAGCCAGTGCTGAGGTGTCCGAGAGTGTCCTTTTCAAGGGGAAAGACTGTCAGTTGTTATAGTGAGCATCTCTTTAACACAGGCTGTATGAGACAGCAAGGGCAACTGAATATAGTGTTTTCTCACGCGTTGTAAACACTGGGAGATAGCTATGAGACTCTCAGCACTCACAGATCTTTGAAATCAGTCTTAATTAAAATATACTAGCAAATCTTCATAGTTTATGAGTTGATATCTGTAAGACAGAGTCAGAAAATTATTTCTGGTTTCCTTCCCTTTCATTTGAACTTCAAATTATGCATTGCTCTTTAGCACACGTTTTAATCTAGCTTTACACCAGCTGATTCCAAATCCTTGATTAAACTGATTCTTTTTCTTGGTTTTAAAATCTGCAGGATTTTTAAGTGTAAAAAAATTCTTAAGAAATTAATTCAAGTCATTAGTGAATTATTTGTTCAAACTATTAACGAAAATGTAATAATGATTATAGATACCAATACATACTATGGAACTGTTGCAAAATCATAGTCTATCAGCTCATTGAAAGAAAATCTTCAAAAAATGAAGACATTCCTGCATCTTGAGTTGTCCCAGAAATACGTCCTAATAGTAGACTGAAGTGACATTAAGACGTAAGTAAATGCTTACTAATTTCCGTTTGTAATTCTAACGCTACTGAACAGATTACTTAACAAACAGTGAACACTGTAGGTTCTTTAGTGCCCAGCTGATTTTCTCCTTGGCAAGGGAATCATTTCTTGATAAGAAAGTTTCACATGCTCTGCAGCCTTGGGAGGAGGAAACATCTTGGTTTTTCTGGCATGAACTGATGTTACTGTTGAACCACCCAAACCCAATGTTTGGTCCTGGCATGAGAAGACAAAGACACTGTTTACTTTTCAAGCTCACAGTAGCTTGATAGAAATACACCAATACAATGCCAGCCTAGGATTTTTGTTTGTTTGTTTATCCTTTTTTTTTTTTCCTGCCTAAGAGTAAGTAACAATTTAAGAGACACGTGTTCAGTCTTCCATCTGAATTTTTGCCCATTTGTCCCTGCATTCTTTGGCACAGTATCCAAGCGCTTTGCACTCACTAACGAATTTATTTTCCTTATCTCCTTGTGATACACTATGACGTTATATCCATTTCAGAAAAACCGAGGCATAAATGGGATATTTGTAGAAAAGAGGGACTGATATGTTCCTTCCACTCCACTACCATACCTGACATGTCAGATTATCCTTCCACCTGGAAAGACACTTAAATTTTATTCCTAAAGTGTGCAGAACTTCTGTGAGTTTATTTCTTTCAAAACCTCATTTCCTATCCACCATCTGGCTTATCTGCAATATATTTCACATTTGAGATGTTGCTTTCCATTCTGCAGCAATAGATTAGAGGAAAAAACCTACTACTTACATATTTTGAAGCCCAGGTTGCAGAGAGTTTCAACATATTGATTGTTCAGGGTGATGAATCATGTAAAGTCTGATGTTTGCTAGCCTGTGTTACACTTATTTGATATGACATCCAGTACCTGGGATGTGGCAATCTGATGCAACACATCACTGCTCACTGACACACCACCAGAAACACAGAGGCACCTGAGATAATGTGGTTATATTTGGATCCTTTTTTAAATGGGTCTTTCAAATTAAAGCTTGAAGCTTTAATTTCTTTTCTGTTAGTACTTTGTCAGTGATTACAGGAGGCAGAATCATTCAGTGACTGCATCCATCTGCCTCATTTCCTCTACAAAGCAGTCCTGAATTTAACCATGCAATGCTGTGCTACCTACGGAGCCTTTATTTGGTACTTTAGCACCCAGTAGACAAAAATCAGTGACCAATCCTGCCTGTTTAGGGACAGGAGAGAAAAAGGAGCTCCATACTGCCATTGGGTAAAAACAGTAGCTAAAGAGTTCTTAGGTTTGAACACACCAGTAATAGCAACTGAACTGCAGACGTGTGATGGGCTACTGCCTGTCGCCTGAGTAGTTTCTCATGCACTTTCTTTACATGTCACTGAAAGAGATTCAGGCTGTATTTCCACTTGTGACTGGAGCAAGCTAGAAGAATGTAATCAAGACATGGAGAGGATTTTTGGTAATTTATTTTTTTTTTTAAACCAAATCACATCGGGCTGAGTCCTTGCAGTCCTAGTACCCTGGGATTCCAATTCAACAGTCTTTGTATTTTCCTTGGCATCTGAATGTGTCCTGAACTGTTGATGATGAGTTTGAATGCCCTTGAGGGCAATGAGACATGTCTTTCTTTGAGACGAGGATATTAGTTCTCCGGTTGTTTAGTTGAATTAAATACAGTACAAACTTGCCAGGATCTTTTTCTTTTAGGCTTTTATTTCCCTGTAAAAATATTAACAATAGCATTTTTCCTTCATTAACTTTCCTAAAACTGTCAAATTACCCATGCTGTAAAGGAATGTGCAAAGCTTAGAACTTCTGCGATTGGTTTCTTAGGAAACATATCTGTGAATGACAACAGTTCACCTGCAAGTGCAACCTTGGAAAAATAGTGGCAAGTTAAGTGTTGCCATCAAACTTCTTCAGCCCATTAAGTCGTGCGATTTTGCATATAATCCACAATATACCTAACAGAGGAGGGAAGCACCTGGAAAAAAAATGGTAAATATAAATCAACAGATAGTGATATTTCTCTTTCAGTAACACTCACTACCAAGAGTACTAGAGTCTTTGTGCTTATCCATTAAGCATAATATTTGCCTGAACAGACATAGCTGGCAGTAATTACAGGATACAAACTGACAGATTTAGAGTTGAAGAGTTTTGCCTATTTAAAAATATTAAAGGCAGGAAGTTTGAAGGATGTTTCCCTCTTCATTTATTTCTCTAATTTTGTTGTTTGTTTTTCTGTGTCACTTCCTCTCTTCTCATTTTCACTAATCTGGATAGAAGACAGCTCTGTTCTTCTTCAGGTCTAATGATGCAGTTCACATTTTTGTAGAGGTCATGTAGCACTTTTTCCACCTTCTCTTTGATATGCAGAGATCTCATCAATTCAATAGAAGGGAATCAGATCTGATATGCCAAGATACAGAGACTCTCCAAATTTTTGCTCGCAGGCTTCAGCAATGGGCTTGTCTGTGGAGGGCAAAAGTCTATAAAAGATCATGTATGCTACTGAAAGAGTAAGTATTCCATATTATAAACACATTAGTCTTTCTGCAAATGTTCCTAGTCATTACTACTGTTTTTCTTTTTTTTTGTTGCTTTTTTTTTTGAAAAACATAAAATTCTCTTTGTTCCTGCCTACAGAATTAGACATGAGCTAATGATGCTTTGCAAAGAAGTTCAGTCTCGCTGACACGGGAGTGATCCAAATTTAACAATATATCAAATTCAAAGTTATTTTTATTCACATTTCTGAGTATACCTACTGGCAATGTAATTCGGGATGTGGATTCCTCTCAGTTCTTCAAAATGCTGCTTAAAATCAAGATTCAGTGTTAAAAAGGCAATCCAAAGAGAAGATGCTTCCTACTTTTAAATACGTTCTTAAATGGCACAAGGGGGTTGCAGCTCTCAAAAGCTGATCTGAATATGGCCCTAAACATTTTAAACAGCTAAATACCAAATTAAGGCCTCTCTATTCTCTGTGCATCCAAACCTCCCACACAGTTGCCTCTTTTGTGAAAGCATAATAATAAGAGCAGAAGAACAGCCCATGTGCTTGGTGTTATAGCAGTGGAAGGCGACAGCAACCCCTAAACAAGAATTTAGTTTAGACAGTCACCATATTCAGGATTTCTATAAATCACTTGAATTTTGGGCTTTCCTCATTATGTGCTGTCATAAATCTATTTTGCACTGATGTCTTACCATATTGGCATATCACCAAAGGGATCAGTGTGAAGCAGAATTTACTTGGATTGTAATCCAAGCCTACAACAGTTATAAACATTAACCACAAAATGCCCTGTAGTCCAAATGTGTGTATACTTTCACAGATTACCTGAAGTTCATTGCTGTTTACAGGAAACTGATTCATATGGTGTAAGAGACAATACTAGATACTCTATATGCCATGCGGCAGCTTACTATCAATTCTTAAAACTGGAATTGAGAGATAATACTAAATGCTTCATTGAAATTCAGAATGAGAGAAATGAGAATAAATTACATTTTTCAGAGAATAACAAAGGCTTCAGGGCTCTTTCTGAGTTCACCGTAGTCATGTACTGCTGCAACACCATTGACATTGGAGAAACTACACTGGATAGTCACTGTTGTAACTGATATCCAAATTGGTTCTTCAGTACTAATTAAATTGCATGACAATGTGATAAGACATGATTATGACAACTTGAGGCTTTATCAAGACTAATTCTGAAAGGAGGAGAAGACAAGAGAGCTAATGAAGGAAAGGAACTAGATTTTCTGATGGAGGTGCAATTCTTCTTATGTAATGCCTCTTCCCAACCCCTCAACCTCTCTGGCCACAAAGGATCCAAGTCAGATGTTTTCTTCACAAAATTGCACATTAAACATGAAACTTTGCAGGCAAACATCATAATTATTTTAAACACTTAACAACTTCTTACTTTTACTCCCCCCCCACCCCTCGAAAAGGAAATATAACATACTGGTTGTGGTGTTTCCCCAGAGTAGATGGTACCTTCTGTGTAACCTTTCCCATGGCATTATGCTGCATATGTTGAAACAGCTGCTGAAACTTGCTTCACCATGGCACATTAAGTGTTGCTTACAACACCAGCAACCAGCATGAGCTGGGTAGGAAGGCTCATAGAGAGCTGACCTGAGGCACATTGTGGGGATTGCAATCACGACCTCGGACCCACTCTATTTTTTTGTGTGCATGTTTGGAGAGGTTTGGGTGTGTAAACCATCAACACTCAGTGAGTAGAGGGAGGATCCTGCCCTGTTATGGGGCAGGGATAGTTATCTATAGGGATAGCTGTCTATGTCCCACGCTCTGTGCCTTGGATCTGTAGTGGCAAATCTTCTGATACTTAAGCTGTGTCCCTTCCCCGTGGTGTTTCTGTAGACAGGTATTTCTGAGACAAAACGGCACTTCATATTTGGGTGTAATATGCTGAGAGGCCTTGGATTAGCTCCAGTTCCCATCCATGGCAGGCTCAGCTGTGTAATTTCTGCAGGAAAGGGGCTGCTCTCAGCTCCCTTATTGCCTCTATTCTGGCATCATTACCAGTATTAGGGATTTTGGATACAATCCATCTCTCTGAGATCTAGGACAAAGCAATGAAGATGTCTGACCCAAACACCTCATCCCAAGCTCATCCTGAGCTCTCATTGCAGCCAATTAATCTTGCCCGATGTATTGAGGAGAGTTAAGGTGTGATTCATACGATGAAATACATGTGCTTTCTTTGGGGTGATCAGAATCACTGACTCTCTTTGACTGAATTGACTATGTTGTACCTCAGAAAACCAGCTGTGGTGCAGACAACTGTATTATAGACACCCACAAACAGATAAGCTGAGTTTTGTCCTCTTGGCAACTACAGTTGGTAGTAGAGCAGGCTCTTCATGGGAGTCCAAAGCACAGCAGTGTCCTTTATCTTGTTTTCATTTGGTAATCACAGTTTTTTGATGCAGAGTTTTCCACTTATAATTGGTAAGAAAAGTGTCTTGTTCAGAACCAGTTGCATTATCTTATGTTAGAAATGAACAATGAAAAATCTCATTAAATACAGAACTTTTTGCTTCAGGGCATAATTTAATTTAAGCTATTTTCCCTTTTCTCATTGCTAAACCCCTCTATTCAACTGCCCACAGAGAGAAGAGACCATCTAGATGTCACCCTATGAGTTCTTCCCCGTAGGACTCTCCTCCTTCTCACTGTGTAGAATTGCATACATCCTCCCAAAATAAGGAATATTTTGCTCTTAAAGAGACACCATGGGGTCTCTTACTTGCTTAGTGTTTCCCTTGCAGCCAACATGAACAATAGTGCAATTTTGTTTTGTTATTAGAGAGCTTTCATTTGACTACAGTAATTCTCACCATTTCTGCAAAATCCCAGCACTGATACTAATATTTTCTATTTGGTTTAGGAATAAATTAGTTGACTCTAAATAAAGGATGTCTCTCACTGATCTCCACTAAAGCAAGATTTACCTGGAGATTTATTGCAGCTTTGCCTTTTTGTTTCCCCATGGGAAAGTTCACAAATGATGCAGCAATCTTGTTCCAGTAATACTGTGCTTAAACACACTTCATGGATTATTTGGTATTCAGGTTATTCTTCCTGCATGAACAGAAAAAATAGCCAGTTAGTAAAACAAGACTGAGATTTTCAAATAGTATGACAGCGAGTGTTTAAGAAAACAAATCTCGCTTGTATCTCTTTAGGACAATAACCACCTCGAAAGTATCTGCACTGAAATATATGTATTAATGTGAAGACTGCAAAGCCATAAAAAGGGGGAGTGAAATCTCATTGCATTTCTGTGAGGAACAGTTATTTGCATTTAATTGGTAAGTTGTTTGAATCATGCTATTTCAGCGAGTTACTCCAAGCCATGATGAAATCCTAAGTAAGCACAAGAATCCTAATTCCTTGTTCTCTAATTCAATAGTTTGGTTTTGGGGTTTTTGATTTTTGTTTGTTTGTTTGTTTGTTTGTTTTATTTATAGCCCTTCTGGAAAGATGACATTCAGTCCATACCTACAGCACCTGGTAATCAGTAGGAACATGGTATATAGACTCAACCCACATTTCGTCCTCTCATTGCTGTGACCACTGCACCAGGAACAGCCGAGCTGTGCCGGTGTGGAAGTGTGCACCAGTGAGTGAACTCAGACTCTCAGCAAGCCTTGTGGACCTTGGCACCAGCCTGGGGACCATATTCCCAGCTTGACCCCAATGCTGTCTTTGCTAATGCCCCAGCTACCTTGAAGACATCTGGTTTCCACTGTGGGCTTCACTTCAGAGGAGTAATCAAATTCCAGAACTGTTAGTCAGACAGAGCTCCATACCAAGGTTAAAGTGTATGTGAAGACTTGCCAATTTTGTGTTCCTCAGCAGCTTACAGCAGTCAGTCCCCAAACAGGCCTCACCATTTCCAGTCTTTGATGATAATATTTACTCTAAAGTGATTAGACAAGGTAATGGTTTTAAAATCGGACTACATCTGGAGCCAATGGAGATACTTTTGAATGCTAAGTCTTCAATGGTTGAAATATCTGGGCTGAAAGACTGAAGTCTTTCAATTTCAAATGCGATAGCTTCTCCAAGGTGAGAACAAGCTCAATGTCCTCTTCCTCTCTGCTCCAGCTTCAGTCAATGAGGCCAAACAAATCAAACCTGTTGGCGTTTGTCTCCCGAAGAATTCTGGTCAAAAATGTTACTTTGTTCATGCCTTTAATCACAGTATTTTCCAGATTCCAGTTTCTGTTTCATTTACGAGTCAACTTTCTATATTGTAAATAGCTTTAAGCTGCAAAATTGCTTGTGGAGAAAGAAAAGACAGTACACAGAGAATAGAACTCATGTATAGCTCTTCTTGGGACTGCATGGGGGCATTAGGCTTTTTAACCCTAAAATGTTGATGACTTTGGAAAGAGTGGAACTGTTACTCTGTGAAATACGAAGGACCTGATCCCAATCTTATTTATAATGAAGTAAATTAATAATGACTGACAGGAACACAGGAATTACAGCACCATTTCAAGCCAGTTATCCAGCTTTTGCAGAACTGTCTATGACTCTGGCCAGCAGCAGTTACATTAGAGGATGTGACAAGAAAGGCTTTAGAAACAATTACAGTGTGACATGCCTATAGAGAAAACTCCTTCCTAACCTCCAGTTCAAATGTTGTTCTGTGCATTGAAATGTAAGCATCTGTCTTCATCTTTAAGGGCTTAGATAGGTTACTTCTAGTGACTGTCATTTTAATTTCATTTTCTGATATAAGGATTATTCAGTTTCAGTAAAATCAAGGTATTACATCATCGTAGTAGCCATAAAGCCCCATATTAGTCTCATGAGCCTCACAAAATCTGTATATGACCTGACACATAAGATCTGAATGGAAAAGCAAATGAAAGACTTCCAGGAAAGCAATTGTGAACTTATTCACTCCTTGAGTTAGGCAGGTTTTGTTTTACACGTGCATGGGGACACACTTGTTGTGTACATCACAAAATTGATCATACAGTGAACATCTGGATTTAATACAAATCTTTTCTCAGTCAAACACTAAACGCCCTGTTTTATAGCATCCCACCAGCTGTGTTAAAGCACATCTGACATCATATCTGCACTCCAGCTGCCCTTGCGCCCACAGGTCTCTTCTTCCCCAGAGACACACACTGTCTCTCTCTACTGAGCCAATCTGAGGAAGAAAAAGGGAAGGAACCTCCTCCTGCACAAAAGTAAACAAGCTGAAAGTAAAACTTGTTCCCTTACAAGCAACTGGGAAATGTTCCATATAAGTCGTGGCAGTTTATTTTTGCAGAGATTTGTGTGAACATTCCCTCTAGTTTCAAGTCACATGGTTTTAAACTGTCTTTAGGTCTGTGACAGGCTTTAAATTATTCCCAATACTGAGACAGTGCCTTGGGAGAAGCTTATCTTTTTCATATTTAAGTGTAACCAGCATGTCAAATCAGAAGTAAATCTGTTTGAGAACATTTAGGGGCTATTTACTACAGGGAGCAGAGCAGGGATATGGACAGAATGAATTGTCTGGGGCAGGACCAAGTAAGGGAGAAAGTACTACAGGCTTATGGCTTAGAAGTATTAGCAGGACACCTTATCACAACCCCAGTCTCCCATCTCTGCTGTCTTGCACACTAGTACAAGTCTTGTTTCACATCCCCTTCAGCCTCTGTCCCTGCTCAGTTCCCAGTGATCCTGAACCTCTGCTCTATTGTGGTATTGCAGAGGGCACATGCCCTAGTGGTTGAAGTGTTTACCCAGTACCGTAGAATGGAGGGAAAATAGTTGGGAACTAAACTGAACATAACCTCGGCAGAGAACCTGAAAAAAAGATGGGAGAATACCACTGCTTAAAAATGGCTACCATTTTCCACTATGTTTGTGCAATTCACAGCACAGTGTAGGCCCTCTACTATAAAAACCCAAAACATTCTGTTAATTGGGAAAAAAAAATATTTTAATAAGCCTATTTTTACAACAGATTGAAGGTTTGACTAGAAATGAATAGAAATTAGAAACTGGGGAGTATACAAAACGGGTAAGAGGAGAAAAAGAACAAACGCATTTTTTGCAGAATTGAGGCTTATAAGAAAAAACACACAGAAAAATACTAAGGATGGTGCTGATACTTTACTAGACAGAAGTGAGATAAAGACAATCTTATCCAATGAGGAGGAAGGTATTTTCTGTCAATTAGTAAAAAAGGCATTATATTAAATTAAAGTGGAATACTGCCTCTGGATTACTTGTAAGCCAAAGTCTGAAAAGAGCTGTTTGAAGAGATTGTTATATCGTTGATTGAGGCTGAAAGAAGACTAAAGCTGGCCTAATACTTGGAATAAGTAAATGATATGACCCTGACATTTGTCCCAAGCAAAATAACAGCTGGCTAGTATTGGTTTCAATTAACTAAGAAAGAAAGGAGGCTAAAATAACAAGGCTGAGTTAGTGGGAAAGAAGTCTTGTCAAACTGACTACAAGCTTATGACTCTATAAACCTGGGTGATAAATATCACAATGTTGACATAATGTACCATGTGTAGGTGTTCAAAGGACTGTAGTTTGGCTCTAGATCACCCAGTAAAAATATTAAACATGTTACACAGTAGTTACAATATGACTTCTTTCACCCCTTCCCTGTTGCTATATCAGAGCATAGTCATATATCAGGGTCTTAGGCTTTATATGGTCTTTGGCTTGGGATGCATATTATTTCATAAGTGAAAATAATGATTAAAAACCACCTGAAGCACCAAAAAATGGATATAAATGGATGTCTCACAGTATGATTATGGATGAGAAATCACTACAAAGTACATGAATTTCTGGAGAGAGCTGTTCATCTTCCTAAACTCAAGCACTGTTGATTATCTAAAAGAAAACTTCAAATTACTGCTGATATAATTTGCAGATGACATGTAGAATGGGGACACAATGAATAACAAAAGAGAAATTACTGATAGGGAGTGATCTGGACAGTATGATAAGTAGATTACCACAAAAAACCCTCTTCTGATGCCAACAACAAGCAAACCACATATTCAGTAATGAAGAATAAAGATTCTATTTCAACACTGGAAAATAGTCTTTAAAAATGGCTCCGTGTGAAAAATGACCAGCTGACAACAAGAGGGGTTATTGCAAAAGGGGCAGAGTGGTACACACCCAGGTACGTAGAGTAACTAGAGATGGCTGAAATGTTAGATATGCTCTTGTAATCCAGGTGGATACCAGATAAATTCACATTTGAAGTAGAGGATATGATGAGACAGTGTATTATTCACTGTAACAAGTCACAAGGTTTGTTCTTGACTCGTTGTCACTGGAAAAAAAAACCCAATCACATCTTTCTAAAGGACTGGGTCAAACAAGAAGTCCCACGGCCAGCATTCCGCTCAAGGCCAGACTGAAAGGTACATTTGATTCATAATCTATGAAGCCTACTTTGGGATGTTAGATGCATTTTTCTTCAAATATTAAATAAGACCAACTCTTGCATGTCCATCTTGCTACAGAAGTGAACAATATTTCTGAAATTCAATAAAATTTCTTCATCTTTTATATAATAGTAAAGGCACTGTTCAAAGCCCCTGGGAATTAATGTATTTCCATCTTCTTCACTGATCTGTGTACCAGCCTTTTAAAGCAGAATCCCTGGCACAGTGGTTGCACTAGTTATTCTGTAAAATACCAGGCTGGTAATGTGAGCCTCTCCAATTGCTAGCCTGTATCACTGAGATGCAGCAACTGTATTTTAAGTTTCTGATAGCTTATACAATGTAAACAAAAGCTTTAATTGAATTATAGTCCAGTACTTTCTTCAATATTTTCTGAGGTCTTGCATTTATGAAATTGTACCATTTAGTTATACCACTGAAATATAAATATCATGAACAAATTCTATTATTTCTGGGACTTCACTGATTAAAAAAGAAGTATTGTATGGTTCAAAAATAGTTAAATTCATTCTTTTCACACATCACAAGAAGATTTGCATGAGCAATTTATACTGAATAATTTACTCAGTAAATTTACAGCTTTAAGGTGACTGTAGCAGCTGCCTATGTCATTTGCCATTGAAAGATGAGTCTTTTGTGGGAACATGTTTGCACACATAGCTGATACAAACTCCATTTCCTCTGAGTTTTTGTGCAAGTATCTAATATCGGCACTGTGAATCTGGTCAATTAAGTAGCTGCTGATTGTCTGTTTTCTCATTATATTCCTACTCACAACCTCTGCCTTATCCCCCGAAACATGAGTAGTTTTAATATGTTTTGTTTTCTGTGTGGTGAACAAAAATTTGGGAACATAACTATAAAACATTTAAATCATTGAGTTCGTCCTCTGATCTTTCAGACATTGTATCATTAAATCTCAATCAGAAATGGATCAGGTAGAACACCATGGATTTGGGGGTGCCTCCACATATGCCACTAAACACTGTTGAGGAATCTACTTTCTTGGAGAAATTCTCAGTTAGGAGCCTGTTTCTTTTAGGTAGCTTCCTTTAGTATCAAGATTACACTTCTTGTGTCATGCCTTTCTTTCCTCATGTTTGCTTCTCCAGTATTTTTACAGTGAACTATCCCACCTATAGCCTAAAGATGCTTTTCTGTAAAAGGGACTTTTCTAACCATTTTAACAATTCCTTAGTCACCTATTTCATATTGAACTTCTCTGTGGACTATCAGCCATGAAAATTATCCCAGATGAAATCCTAGCATTTCTTTGTGAAATAACAATTCTCACTGGTTTTTAAGTACCCTGCCAGGGACACAGTACACACATTAAATTTATTTCTTCACAGCCTCAGTATATTGAAGCCTGTATGCTTATTAATGACTGACATGTCTAAGAGAGATAATAGATGGCTGTCATTCCATGTTTTAATTGATCTAATGACAGAGTTGGTTTAAGAGATTCTTACCATCTCAGGCATTGGTTTTTCTGCCTTTTATTTCATAATGCTGACATAGGTTTCTCACTTCATGCTTACTGCTTCTGTTTCAGGCCAAGAGAAGTATATAGTTGCCATTTTTAACAACTTTCCAGTATCACTTCTTATGATATTTTCCTTCTATTACATCCTTGATCCATCCAAATATTTTCCCCATTTCTGCAATTTCTAGATAAGGAGCTCCCAGATTGCTGTAGACATTCTTCTAATTCATCCTTCAATACAGGAATTTGCACTTGGTATATTTGCAATTTGTCATATTCCCTGATGGGTTTGAGAATATTCTGTCATGCAAATCTCCCCTCTGGTATTAAGAGTTGCTCCATCATCAACAAATATCAGAATCAGATGTAGGTTTATGCTAACAATTTCAAAGAAAATACCAAATCAAATTTGTCCTAAGATTCTTCCTTTCAGGAATGTCGCTGATAAACTCTCTTTAGTGTAGTAGTCTGTCTCAGAAAAAAAAAAAATGACATTCTCTCTCTCTCTCTTTTGGCCTCTTCCGTTTCATGTTATAATTCCTCTATTAAGCCTTTTATTTTTTTCCCTTTCACTTTATTACGGAACCATAGAGAGTCAACACACATACACAAATTTTCTCAAAAATTGAGCAACTGAGGAGAAAAATGATCAGAAATGGCACTGAACTATATTTACTGGAATACCATTATCTTTAGTTGGTCCAGGAAAGTGCTCACATTCACTGAAACTCTTAGGACTTTATTACTTGGCATGACCAGCAAATTAGTTTGATATAATAACCTCTTCCCACACAATTTATGATGTTTTCTATTTTCAAGTGTTTCTTGATATTTGTGCCTGGAACCAGACCAAATGAATCCTTTGTGCATTTAGTGATTACTTAAAATTACAAGATACCTAACATGAGCAGAGCAGAAACTGTGATGAAAATAAGCTTCTTCCCTCACTAGTAAATTGCTAAATTATACTCATGAAATTTGGGAAAAATAACAGCCTTCACAGGATAGTTTTAAGAGGAAACAACAGCAATGTCCTTTCCTTAGGGCTTTGAATGTACTTTTAAGCTTTCTTGGTCTTGATTTCATTTCCCTTTAGGCATACATTTAGCCATGGGGCCAAGGGTTTCCTTCTAAGCTCTTGAACTGACTCTTAGAGTTTACAGCTATTCATTAACCTATGGGTTAAAGACTCCTACATCTTTTACTATATTTTGCAGATGATAGAATAAAGCATCTGCACAGCAGTATATCCTACTTAGCAAACATGCCTGGAGATAGAGTGAGCATGAAGACATTTAAGCAAACTAATATGTGGACAAGTAGATAAACATTTGACTACATGACTACATGATTGTCAAAGCTCATTGCATGCTTTATCAGGAAAGGATCTATCTCAGTAGCTGACAGGACCTGTCAAAAACATACTGTATTTTGCATATGATAGCTTAATAATGATCACAAACTGGCTGAAACTCTATCAAAGTTCAGGCCATTCAGATGTATAACTTGTAAATGAAATGATAGCTCACTGAAAGCAGCAAAAATGAATGTATTTTTCTTTTTTTAAAAAGCTGATTAGTGAATAAATTGTGCAGGTTTTTGGGTTTTTTTTACAAATAACCATTATCCAAGAACTTCCTCCAATTGTATTAAAAGGCTGATCATATTCCAGAAGTGTAGATAATTGCCCACAAAAGCTGACAGTGGAGAATTATTAAGTCTCTGGCTGTGAATATGCAGCTTAAAGTTTTGCCTCTGTAAGGGTAGGAGGCACTGCATGATCTGCCTTCTCTCCAGATCCAGCCTCACAGATAACCTGTCAGCAGACTTACCCTGCCTGGTGCTGTGAAAAACCAACTGTCCAAGCACATTCAGACTTGTGGAGCCCTGCATACCCAAATGATGGTGACTGACCAAGGATGAGCTTGTATTTGTTTATTTGACGTGTGAATGGCAGCAAATGTTGACAATGCAAGCTGGTCTCACTGCCAGGTAGGTATACAGTATGGATTCAGCCCCTGTACTCACTGTGCTGGTTTTCCAGTGATGCAGGAAACCCATGCAATGTTCACCTCGACGGAAAAATGAGAATTTATTCTAGCTCTAGCAAACTGGATGCAGGACAGGGTTGAATTCACAATAATTACACAACAATAAACCCAAAATAATGCAATGGTATTTAAGTAATTAATCGATTGGGAGCACACCTTTTTGTTATCACAGGACCATGTTGGTATAAATGTTTAACTGCTCACAGTGAATGTGTGTCAGTGTTCCTTACTCTCCTTTGAACCAGCTAAGGCTGCAGGACACTTCACATGGTGTCAGTCCCAAGCTGCACTGCCGTGGGCTGCTACTCTGTGGGTTCAGTGAAGCACGCTTCCACCTTGGGCTGGGCACCATCAGACCACAGTATATGTAGGAACATTATCTTGATGTACTCAGCTGTCCCTCTTCCAGCAGAGGAAGGACCACTGGAGACATCCCCCCAACACACACTCGCACACACGCAACCATCACACTTCAGACCTGTGCCCTCAGGGAGTGCAGTGAACATCCTGATGCTATTTTCCCATCGTGGCATACTGGACATTACCATCCACATGCATATAATTCATATCTGAGGGAGTAAATTAATGTGTTAAGGTGTAAAATACTGTTCTGGAGACCAGAGTGCTTGAAAATTTAGATTTTGTGTCCACCTTGAAACAGAAACTCAGGGCTGGTCTAAGACAGAAATCAGATATGTTTCCCTTTTATTTTGATCCCTCTTTTTCAAAGACTGAGAATTTGAGACAGATGAATGTGGCTAGATGTATAATAGATGAATGGTCTTGTATAAGCATTCACTCTTCACTTTTACCCCAAGCAGTTTTAAAGAGATGGTATGAAGCACAACAGTAACACCGTGCCTTTGTAATAATCAAGTTTCTATGTTTTGTGAACTTATTTGTTTTATTTTTTAAGGTAGGTATCTTTTCTGCAATAATATCCATTGATCATACTGAATTGCAAAAATACGTCCCAGTACTGTTGTTTCATTGCTTGACTTTTGACTGGCTTCTGGTCCTGCTTAGCTGAATTATGGATTGGAGAGACCTACAGCCTGACCCTTCTCCAAGGGTATTTGGCTTCCTCTTCAATAACCCTTGCTTTTCATGACTTATCAAATTAAAACAAATTATGAACTTGGCTGAAGCCCTAATCCAGGTTTTATTTTATTTTTCCTGAGAAGGACATAAGCATAAAGAACACTTAATCAGGCATAACAGACAAAAAGGGTATTTATTTTTCTGAATGATTTATAGCCCTATTTCTTCTTTTGTTGTTGTAGAAAAGGGGGAATTAAAGTAGAGGTTCATTACTCAAAATGGCAACAGTCCCATTAAGCAGAAGGAAAATATAGCCATAATTTTACTTATTTTACAAGAGATGAGCCCTTCCATACTGAGTCAATGATGATAAGTTCAATATAAAGAAATACTACACTGGTACGATAAATATGCAAGAGAAGGATCACTGATATTGTGTCAGGAGCATCATACAGAAATTAATTCACTTTCTGTTACATGCTGATGTGTTACTCACATATGCTGAAGTAACACACCTGGGAGGACATAAGGTGGAGAAATTGGAGTTGAAAAGAACGTTTCAGCAGTTCTCACTTTGGTAACAGAAATTTTTTGGGGTCTACCCACACTGTGAGGAAAATAGGAGGCTCAGGCAGGTTGAGCCCAAACTTCCCAGACGTGCTGTTGGTTTCAGCTTGACAATAATGTTCCTGCAATCTGTAGTATCCACTTCATAATCTGGAGAACTGTGGTGTCTGTGCAAAGCGTTTCCCTTAGTTGCTGTTGGGCTTTCTGGGGTATTTTCATCCCTGTGCAAGCCATGTGGGAATCAGTACTTGCACACATCTGCTTCTTTGCAAAATGTCTTTTCTGACCCTGTTGTTACGGATGGCCCAAGTCACACTGTAACTGTCTAAATAATGGGTTCAATATTCAGAAGAGTTCATTGAAAAGACCTTAATACTTTATCAAAGTCTTCTCATACTGTGCATACATGGAACTAATAAGTACTTAGAGATATCTGGCCCTTCCCGTAGGTAATGAAGTCTTGCAACACGTACCCCAAACACCTTTTGAAAACTGGTCCCTGAACACAGATGTCTAACAGAGGACTGCGGTGTTGCATGGGCTTGTTTTGTTTGTGGCTACTTACCCCTCACAATGTGAGCTACAGTTGCCCGAGACTGCCAGCTCTTTAACAAATTTCCATAATTTCATTAAGTGCAACAGTAATTATGTGATGTGCTTAAAAATGCTTTGTTTGGCTTGTCTGAAAGCTGCTGTAAGGGGGGAAGACAGACATAAATAAGATGCTTTGTTTCCATTTTCAGTCTGTTTGCTAATTGTAAAGAACCGAAAGGATCTACCACCTCCCGCCCCCTTATTTGATCCTGTCATTGTCTGACAGCAAGGGAAATGTCCTTGGGAGGAACAAACAGTCAATCTGTGTATAAAGGCAAAGCAGAAAAAATCGCAGCCCTGATAAATTACTGAAAAAAATTATGAACATTGAAAAATGAGAAAGAAAGGATGATTATGGTCCAACCAGAAAAAAAAATGGGTTTAGGTTTTATCAGTAATGCAGGGAGTATAGCAGTATGCAATCAGCTCTTGAATTGACAACTCTGCATGATTCCTTGATGTAATTTGGATGAAGATGGATAACCTGTGATTTACTAAACTCTCTCCAGTTAGCAAAGCTCTTCAGGGTTTCCCAGTATATCAACATGGTCATCCCAGTATGTGTTGGCTGCAGATTATCCTCTTGCTCTTCTCTAAGCTGTGAGGATATGCATGTGCACAGCTGCGGATGTAAATAAATTTCTGATTTGTCAGGTAATGTACACATGAAACCAGCCCAAAACTGCTTGAACTCAGCTTATAATGAAGTGATCATTCTATTTATTAGCTCTGATTCTTGACTAGAAACAGACAGTATTAACAGTACAGCAAGAGCTTTTTTATTTCTGTTTAACTGTTATGTTGATTTATTAAGGAAAAAAAAAAAAAGACGTAAGTGTGCAGCTAAGCTATGAGGGTGGAACCAGGAAAAAAGAACCAGGAACTGAAACTGTCTTTCTGAAGATGCAGGCTAGACTCTTCAATATCGGGTCATCTTTCCCTGGAAATAGTAGATTAAGAAATTATAGTGTATTAAAAAAAAATAACTGTTTATTACAATTGCATGGTTCTTAATCACTGCACTTGAACAAGCTGATACCTCTTTAGGAAAGCTGAGGTTAAGGGAATGTCAGTAGCTTTTCAGCTTGCAATGAAGAATTTATAAGGTCAAATAGTCATTTCCATGGTGAAAAAACATGATGTTGCTATTGAGAATTATAATTTTATTATATGATCAAGCAACTAAGTGGGTTCCTAAAGCAGGAAAGAATGGATTATGTGATCTTTGAAGATCCTTTCTGACACAAACCATTCTATGAAAAGTCTACGGTTATGTACTTTGCTTTGGTGTCTGTAAATTCTATCAAAAAGTCTGCTTAAATAGAGATACATGCCTCTAAATTAAGAACAGTCTGGACCCTTTTGATTGATGGATGCCCTGGATCTTGTGAAATGGGTAACTGATATCTGGTAAGGATCTATGCATGAATTACTTTGCTAAGCAAATTCATTATAAATCCATCATGTTAGTTGAAGGAAGCTTAATTGTTTGGTGATATGTTATAAGACAGTAATAGGATGCTAGGGAGGGAAGGAAATGTTCCCCTGTGTTTGCTCTTAACAGTTGAACTGTCCTGTTGGGTCCAAAGGATAATAAAGTATATTTACCCTTCCAGCATTTCTGTCTAAGACTGATTGCTATAGGATAGTTATGTTAAATGATGGGATCACTTCTGCTTCCCCACTGCTTTCTCCTATTAATTTTAATTAAAAGGTCTTAATACTTCCCAACACTGTTGACATTCCCTCAGCAGAAGATGGGGATGTTACAGCTGAAGTCTCTTTGGTGCAAACAAAGAAGGGGAAGATGCAGGATATGAAGCAGCAACATGGGCACCAAGAGTGCCTTTCTTGAACTTGCAGTCTCTTCCAGCCCTTCCTCATAGAGCTTGGCCTTCAGCTTCTGGAGCAGCTTGGTCTCGTGAGAACGCGCAAGTCTTCATATCACTCTTCAGCAGGCTCCCTGTGAATTCCTACAGGATAAACTGGGTTTCATTTCAAATGATTTGTGCTCAGTGCACCCTTAAAAACCTGGCAACCAAGTATATCTGTAAAAGCAGTATCTGTGCACATTTCATTTATATCCCAGCTACTGGTTATTTTCAGTTAAAAAGTCGTCTTCTATATTTACCTGAGCTTAAAGCTCCTTCCCTGCAAACACTATACAAATGATCTTATATGATGTGGTAAATTTGCAATGATTTATCTTCCATAATAGTAGCACTTAATTTATTCAGATGTTGGCCAAATAGTATCCAATAAAATGCATAGAGGTAGGACAGAGTCATTTTTGTTATGGCATGGGAACACTTTATTACCCCAGTGCTAAGAGGCTGACATCAGTGGAACTTTTGCTGGATAAAATGTTGTTATCTACTACAAGCAAGTGTAATCAAATCAGTCGTAACATTATTAAGCACATTATTATATCCTATAATATTCTTATCTTGACAAACCATTTTTAATGGGGTGAAAGGTTCAGTTTTAAGGAGGGCAAAAGAAAACAAATGCTAAGAGGACCAAATATGTATCTCAACCCAAGACACTAGTTGGACTATAGGACACCAGGAGGCTCTGAGCTTGAATCATTATATATTTGGACACTGAAGATGGTAAATTTTGATACTTATTTGACATTTGCATTCTATTGGATATGCTTTGTCAAGTGTCTGGTAACACAAACTAGATTTTTTTTTGCCTTTGAAAAATGCTATTAAGAATTATATATTTCACAAAAAAACAGCAAATTCCCCCAAAGCTTCATGAATATTTTTGCCATAGGATATTATTGCATGGACATGATATACTTTTGTCTTTCTTTTTTTTTTCATAGTGCCCTTAGATGATAAAATATTCTATAGACATATTGGAGAAATTTGACTTCAGTTTAGGAAGGCGTTTTATTTTGAAACCTCAGCATTTACATTTTTTGGCCACAACTAACACAAAACCCCCATATTTGTACTGAAGTAGTTAACTTACTTCTTTAGTCAGTTCATAAATTGATATTTACTGAGGTATTTCCATAAGGAAGAACTCCTTTTGGATGTGACTATTTTGGTCACAGCATAGAGTGAAAATATAGTAAAACAGAGGGTAATCTCTCTCACCAACCAGAGCAGCAAGTCTCCTCAAATATACAATTTAATTTCCAATGCTGGGTGACCCATAATTCCAAATGTTCTTAACTAAAACTAATGGTAATTATGATACCATTTATGGAAAAATTACCATTATTCATTTTATACTGAGAGGATTATCAGCTTTTGGATTTAGAATAACAAAAACTAATTTCATGGAAACTGGGGACGTGTAGAAATGTTATCTCCTCGCCTATGTTTGTTCAGTGATAGCATTGTTTAAAGCCTATGATCCTGTCTGCATCTGCCACTGCAGCTGGCCTAGCCAGTTCACCAGACTATTTATCTGGATATTACAGCAGTAACATTTCATTACAGTTGTGCTTACAAGAAGTCATAGGCCATTGGTTTTATTGAAGCTCACTTCTAGTTTACTTCCATTTCGGGGAAAAGGACAGCTGTTTTAATATGTACTTGGTGGAACACCTGAAGGGTTATAGTGTTAATTACGTTGGGAGGAACTGTTTCTAACAGGCACCTTTTGGTAAATGTCAATCAGCTCAATCATGGTTCATCATTATTATTCAAGTCAGAAGTTAGCCAGTGCATCAGCAGGTTCAGAGCACCATGCGATACTTTGGTGTGTGACTTCTTTGAAAGTTGAAGAGTTGGTAAAACTGCTAAGCTTCAGAGGGAGGGGCACGTTTTGCTGAGAGCACGCTCTCATCTCACTGCTCTCTCTGATGTGGGGATTGAGATTATGAGAGAGGGTTTGGTATGAAAAAGAATTATTTCTCATTTCTAACATTAATTTTAATAGAGTCCATTCAGCTAAAAGTTCAACATGAAAGCAAATATAATGAGCTAACCCCATTCTCCAATATTAATGCACTACCTGTAGCAGAGTCAGTGGGCAGGCATACAACACCACAGAGTATGTGTCCTCATTTTTTTGCGTGTTCATATATAGATTCCAGCTTTAGAATTTCAGCTCATGCACTGTGCAGCTGCACTATGTTGAACTATGTGCTGTTTTAAGCCACGAATGGGTCAGAAAGTTAAATAGGTCCAAAATATCATTGAATGCCTTCAAGCCAGAGCAATGTGGTTTGTTTCACCAGACATCCTCCTACATACTCCAGTTTATGGGTCAGACAGCCCTAGTGCCCTCTTGGCTGCTATGCTGAATCCTCATGGGTGTGGGCGTGTAAAAGAGGGCAGCTACACTTTTTAGACATTCAAATGTCCATGTAAATCATTGCCTTTTTTTTTCCCTCTCCTGCTTAGATGGCTGATGGTGCTATTAAATAACATGTGAGGATAGACTTAGTGCATGAAGGAAGGCTCACTTCTTACATTCAGTAAAACTACAGATGTCAAGGGGATTTTTGCCTGAGTAGTAACGGCAGTTTTGACCCTAGGATTTGGTGCATGACCACGTGTTTTTATTGCTTCTGCGTAAATGCAGAAAAATGGCCACAGTCTCTACTTAATCACATGATGAACTTAAATCTGTCATCTCCTCCTGCATGTTCGGGGAGAAAAAAAACACGTTCACCCGTAACTGCATGAAATTACTCTGCAAAGCAGCTGTATACACTTGCTTTGGTGCTACTCACACTGGAATATTTTTATCACTTAAATTCCCGTTCTGTGACAGAGACCTTCAAATCTGCTCTCATCGTACTGAAAGAGATGAAATACAGTATGTCTATTGCATCAGATCACCTGAACAAAATTTTATTTGTCTCTAACTGCTGATTCACAGTGTATATCCATAGTTTTCACTGGTCAAGCCTTGTTGTTAGAAAATGGTGTAACCTCAGATTTTCACCTTTTCCAGATACTTAGAATGTGGCCCTAGTGAAAATGATGAAAGGGACAGTGCATATCTTTTTCACTGCACTTGTGATACTGTATCATCTATTTGATAATTTAGTTGTTTAGTTGGTGAAATAATAGTTACTTTTAGTGCAGTCTCAATTTAGCATTACCAAGATGAGGTAACTCAAGATCTTAAAAATTATCAAGAACCGGACACCTTCTGGCAGAATTGGAGATAATTAATTTCCTACTGTAATTTCATCATTTCATTCTCTATGTACTTATAAACTGCATCTTCAAACCCAGCTAGATACTTTGAGTGAATCACACACATGTGCAAACATCTGTTTATGTTTATGGTCCAATGGCTTCTACTTACTAGGCTGAGAAACCTCTGTTCAGGTCTCAACTGTGTAACATTCATTTGCCAGTATTGCAGGATAGAATTAAGTAGATCAGTGACTGTAAAAGTGTAAGTGACTTCGTGCTTGAGTGTTCAATGATCAAGCAGGAATATGGGCACTGGCTCTTTCCCTGCCTGAGAGTTGTAGCTGGATACCTCTTTTAGTTAATTACAGACAAGCCTGTATTATAGCCTTTCATTCACCAATAGATATTAGCTGGAAATACTTTATTGAATACATATTTTCCTGCTCTGAACAACAACAACAAAAGAAGGATATATTCATTCCCAATACCAAGCAGAACATCTTCTCAATATGATTACTCCTTCCTATTGCAAAGGATTTCTGAACATAATGAACCACAGTGTAGATTCTGCCTGCAGGATGTACTTTATTTCTGGAGCTTTCAAAGGATTTCAAAGTTTGAGCAAGACAGATAAATAAGAATATAAATGATAATTCATGCAAGTAATCACATCATCACTTTAGTTGAACATAAATCTGGAACAGTCCTTGTACTTCTGAAAGTCACAAATTCATGTAGGCATGTAAGACAGGCTTTCCTTCAGTTAACTGGAACTAAATGTAACCATCTATTCCTAAAATACTGTCTATTTTCAGGTAGGTAGCTGAACAGCAAATGTATTAGGAGGGCATATGAAGCAAAGAAACGTTACAGTATGAGCCATAAAGCTGAACAAGCATCCTTTGTCAGTGCATTATGAGCACATGGTGCTATCGCTCATTATATGAAATGACCTTGGTCTTACATTGTAATTTTTTATTATCATATAGAATGATATAAAGCTTACCCAGCTTTTCGACCAGTCCATCAAATAACTGCCTCTGTCTTCTCTCTGCATTAAAATCTACAGTGATTAATTTCACTTGTAATGAAGTTTTATAAGAAACTTTAAAGCAGAACTGGTTTATCACCTGGGTTATCAAATCTTTGTTAGTGCCACTGGAGGAGTTTCAGAACATAAATCTCTGAGAAGCAGATAAAACAAACAAATCATAATAATGTAAGATCATGCAGGGATACAGAGCCAAATAAAGTAATCTTGTAGATAAGTGTAGAAGGCTATAATAAACATCACTTAGTTTGTTTGAAAAGTTAATACCAGAGATTGAAAATTTCTTTTTAATTTGAAATAAGCAGTGATCTAAAAGACCAAGAAAAGCAATACTACTCTTCATTGATGGCCTAATGAACAAATAAAAACCAGGTGTCCTCTCCTGCCAGCTTCTTAGAAAAAGATGCAAGTTCAGAGTCCAATGAAAGAATTAATAATTGAGTGAGGAAGTCTTGTGTATCTCACTGACAAACAGCATTTCTGTCCCCTGCAATCCATTAACACTACTTATTAATCTAAGAAACCTACCAGAACTGTTTACACATGGATTAACCTGTTGCCTTGAAGTGGAAGGAGTGCACGGTTTTGACAGACAGACAGGCCTCAGAATAACTCAGGGTTAAATCCAGAATATTCACTCTGACTTCTTGCAGAATAATTTTGTGACTCGTGCAATATAAGTATCCTTGCTCCCTACTGTCCCCTGTGCTGCATCGTGTCTTCCCCAATCTCTGTCAGGCTGACCCCACACAAACCATGTAATATTCAGACTGATGAGCAAGGGAGAGAAAGAAATCACTGTCTAATGCTTATTCTATTCTTATTCTCATCTTCCTAAAGCATCAGCACCAGTTGCGTCCTTCCAGCTCTTTTCTAGGTATATATCTGGATCTTGCTTCTGGTCCCTAAGCATCAACAGCATGGAATGAGGTGAAAACTCACAGAATCATTGCATGGTTGAGGTCATCTGGCCCAAACACCCTGCTCAAGTAGGGCCACCTAAAGCAGGCTACCCAAGATTTTTTTTCAGTCAGCTTTTGATTATCATCAAGGATGGAGACTCCACAACTTCCCTAGGCTACCTGTGCCAGTGCTCTGTCACTCTTATAGTATAAAAATGTTTCCTGACATTCAGAAGGAACATCCTGCATTTCAGATTTCATGCACTGCTTCTGCTCCTGTGACTAAGCACCACTGAAAAGAGCCTAGCTCCCTCCTCTTTTCATCTTCCCTTCAGATTTTTATATATATTAATAATATCATTTGCTCAACCTTCACTTCTGCAGGATAAAGAGTCCCAGTTCTCTCAGACTTTAAGGAACCTCTTACAATTAAGGAACCTCTGCAGCGGGCAAAGAAACCAGGAGGTTTATAAATCCATCATCAAAGGAGTGTATCTTCTCTAATATAATAATTGTATTGACTTCTCCAAATCAAGTGAGAGAAAGGGATGCATTGCTGAAATTTTACAATCTGACTCCCTGGATTTGGATGCTAAATCTTTAGGGAGGCATCTACAGATTTCCTATACAGCTGTAGGGGAATAACCTCGTCATGTATGGGGTATGGTAGCATCCAAAAAGACTGTGGAGCATCCATCCAGAGTCTTCAAGTCCTCTCCTATGAAGAAATAGATGCAGACTGGGAAAGCAACACTGAAGCAACTACACAGCAAAATTTTGATTCAGTGTTTTTCACTTTGAGATAAATAGGTTCTCTGTGGCAAGTTTTATCAACATCTTTGGGGCCCAAACTGCATATCCTAAACAGAATTTGCATTCTGTCCAACATTAAAAAGGCATTTAAACTTCAGGTGTTTGAGCCTCAACCTTTATTTTTAAAAAACGGATTCAATAAGAACATTCAGTTTTCAGCTAACTGTACATGAGACATTTGAATAAGAAGAAAACTGTCTTGTCTAGGGCCATGGAGACTATGAATATAAAACCAGAAACTAATAAAATGGCACCCGAATTTTTAGACTTAATTATGGCTTTGTTAGAGACTCTTAGATTACAGAGTCTTAGATTTATGGCTAGTGATTTATAAAAGCAGCTGTGTACTGGAAAATGAAGAAAAATGAGAAAACCTGTGAATTTATTGCCAGACTAGTCAGAGGGAAGTAAATAAATTCTTTTCCTTCTCTACCAGCAGTAGATAAGCTCCTTGTATTTGTGTTTGTCTCTGCCTATAGCTTTAGCTGGTACATTTTTCAAAAGGGGAGATTCTCTCCATCCCCTTGCCGGTCATCTCCCAACCTGGCTCATTCTATGTGCAAGGAACAGTGAAGGACAGAGAGCATTCAAATACCTCAGCCACCTCCAGCTGCCAGGGGAATTCGAGGTAAGCCGAATGCAATTTGCACACTGGAAGTTGGCCAGCACACCAGGACTATTATCTCCAGTTTTGCAACAAGGACTATGGGAATGTTAATTAACACAAGTGCCCAAGACCTTGGTTTTATGTGTCTTTTGGAGAAAGGACGGAGGGATGGAGAGAGGTGCAGAATGTCTAATGAACAATGAGGGTAGTTAAGTTGTTGGCTTTCAGCTGGGATGGTCATGTTGTGCTCAGAGGCATATGGCACATTTCAGCAATGGGAAGAAAAGGAAGAAATGGCTCAGAGTCATAACCACCTCATTTTATAGCTGATTAATTAGATGATGACGTGACTTACAAGTCTGAAAGCAAGTAGGTTGAGTAGCTTTAGAGAAGTACCTGAGCACAAGCCTTCACTCCAAAATATGGCACCTATTTACATGGTGTATACAACAGAGAGGCAGTTCTGGATGTAACTCTGAAAAACTTCCTGGTATGTCTCGTGCCCAAACCTCTAAAAATCATTTTGCTCTTTGAGATGTTTCCAGTCTTTTAAAGAAATATTATTAGAAAGCCGTTTGATAGACTTGAATTTTGGTCCCTGTTTCATTGCTTCTGCTAGCTTACCACCAAAAGATTTCAGACTGGAAATTCACATTTTCCTCCTTATGTTTATCATCATAATCTATATGCAAAAGCCAGAGTTAGTTTGTGCTGTAATAGAGAGTTCAGGCAGACTTTAGTCATTTCCAGGAACAAAAGAAATAAATATCTCAAAAGAAATATATGCTTATAAATGAGCTCTCTTCTGTGTGAGTAAACTGCATTCATGTCCATGACAAGAGGAGTTAGTATCAATACGTAGATTTATTGTTGGAGGATGGACACATAGATTAAGCCACTAGAGGGAGATGCAACATGCATTTGATTGGAGTTAGAAAAAGAGAGTGTGTTATACCACAAATTCTCTTTACAGCAGCTATAGATAATATAGTATCAATAGTCTTTAAGTAAAATGAGCAGGGTTTATAAAGTTCTTCTTCCTAACATGTAAATATATATAAAAATGTATGTATGTATTAAAAAAAATTAATTGAAATTTGTAATATGTAACATGTAGAGGCATAAAGAGTCATAATTGATTTTGACAATGTGTTTGAGTCCATGTTCATGTCAGACTATATTCACATATATGCATGGCAGTTGCTACATGGTTCTTGTGCTAGAAACAGCTCAGGAGTGCCACTCACAGCTCCCATTCTGTGTCTTTGTGGGATGACCTGTTCAGTGGATAAGGAACTGATTGGATGGTCTCATTTAGAGAGTAATGGCCAAAGGCTCGATGTCCGGATGGAGATCCATGATAAGTGGTGTTCCTGAGCAGCCTGTACTGGGACCATTGCTATTTAATATTTTCATCAATGATATACACAGCAAGATTGAATGCATCTGTAGATGACACCAAGCTGCGTGGTGCAGTTGTCACACTAGAAGGATAAGACATCATCCAGAGGGAGCTGGACAAGTTGGAGAAGTGGGGCTGTGAGAACCTCATGAGGTTCAACAAGGCCAAGTACAAGGTCCTGAACCTGGATAGGGGTTATACATGGTTTCAACACAGTATGGGGGACAAAATGATTGAGAGCAGCCCTGAGGAGAAGGACGTGGGGTTGCTGGTTCATGAGAAATTTGACATGAGCCAATAACGTGGGCTTACAGCACAGAAGACCAACAATATCCTGGGGGGGGTGTGTGTGTGTGTGTGGGTGTGTGTGTGTGTGTGTGTGTAAGTGGATGATCTTTAAGGTCCCTTCCAACTCAAACTATTCTGTTATTCTATCATTCTATGATTCTCCCCCACTACTCCACTCTTGTGATACTCCACCTGGAGTAGTATGTCAGTTCCTGGAATCCCCACATAAGAAGATATGGAACTGTTATAACAGGTCCAGAGGAGAGACACAAAGATTATCACAGGACTGGAGCATCTCTGCTATGAGGACATGCCGAGAGATTTGGGGTTGTTCAACCTGGATAAGAAAAGGCTCTGGGGAGACCTTGTAGTGGCCTTCTGGTACCTGAAAGGGGCTACAAGAAAGCTGGGGAGGGACTTTTTACAAGGGCATGTAGTGATAAGAGAAGGGGGAATAGCTTTAAATTGGAAGGGGGAAGATTTAGGTTAGGGAAGAATTTTTTTACTTTGAGAGAGGTGGGACATTGGAACAGGTTGTCCAGGGAAGCTGTGGATACTCCTTCCTTGGAAGTGTTCAAGGCCAGGTTGCTTGGGGCCTTAAGCAGCCTGAGCTAGTGTGAGCTGTCCCTGCCCGTGGCAGGGAGGTTGGAATTAAATGATCTTTAAGGACCCCTCTAATCCAAACCATTCTATGATTCCATGACCAGCACCAGGGCTGTGATGACGTGGTATATCCTAGGTAACACAAATTCCTAAAGTCTGAATGGGCTTGGGCTATGATGCTGCTTCTCTCTGTGCCCAATTTCATCTTGACAATGAAATACCAGGCTTCTTGAGAAACTGTGCAACCCATGATTGAAGCTGACCTTCCTCTAAGCTTTCCAGTGCACTGGACAGGTGTCTTATAGCTTTTGGACATATACTTTGTTAAATGGCTTGTGGTTTAGGATGATTGCCCCCTAATTTAAGGCATGGTGGCAGGTCTTTAATGGATGAATACGAAACACAGAGGAACTGTAATCATTTTGAGGGACAGGATTAAAATTTAAAATCTGCTTGACAAATGGGTGAAATGAGCTGAGAAACACTGGATGTAGTTCAATGAAAACAGAGAAAAGTGAACAATTCTAAGCGATGATAATGAACTGTACAAACACCGGATACAAAACGCCTGCTGGGTATCAGCTCTGTGAAACAGGATCTGGATGTTGCCAAGGCTCACAAACTGAACTTGAGTCAACATGGTCACATGACTGCAAGAAAAAAAAAAAAAGAAAAACCAAACCCAAACCCCTATAGTTAGCTGTGTAAACAGCACAGTTGCACACATAAGTCAAATGAAGTAATCATTCCATGTGGTCAGGCAAAGAGAGCGCTTCTCCCCTGATATCCTTGGCACTGTACTTTAAAAAGGAGGTCAGCCAATGAAGGCGCATCAAATGGAGAGAAAAAGAAACATTCAACAGTATAGAAAATGGGTCCCTTTTGGAAGAACTAGGTAGCTTTAGCTAGGAAAGAGATGATAATAAACACTGAGAATGTAAAGAGTTGCTGCAAAGAGAGAAGGAATTGTTCTCTTTGTCATCTATGGCTTTGACAAAGATTAATGAGTTATTGCCTAACATGCAGGAAAGGACATGTAGGGTAAACATCAGGATAAGGTTGTAGGTGATAAATAGCTGGGCAACAGAAGATTTCTGTGGAAGGTGGTGAAATTCCCATCCTTTGAGATTTTCAAGAACAAGTTAAAATAAGTGAGTTGATCCTGCTTTGAGGGTAGAAAAACAGACAAGACAATCTTCCACTCTTACAATCTTCCAACAAGACCGTATATTGAAACAACTTGACAGTATGAAATATCTTATTTTAAAAAAATGGACTCTAGCAAATATTTGTTAGAATTAGACCTACTTATAAAAGCAGTAACATAAGATTAGAATTATTTTTGCTTTATTTAATAAAATCCTCCTGATTATCACGTACTTAAAGGCAAAAAAAAATATTCCAGAAAAAAATAGTGGCATTGGGAATTATTGAGATTAGTCCACAGAATACATTACTGAAGGTGTATAGGGATTAACTGTGTTCTGACAGGCAGATTAACCACACAAATTAATCAATCTTTTCCTACCTAAATTCTACAACAAGGTAATCCCAGCACATTTCTTTCTCAAGTAAGAGCAAAGGCTTTTGGGGTTTTTTTTGTGTCTGATTTGAATTTAAAGTACAAACATCCTGGCACTGCTGCACCCTGAATCTGTCATACATTCTCTGAGAATAAAAGCTCCACGCCTCCTTTATTTACACCCCTTCCTGGCAAGCTCCCAAATGCCTTGAGTCCGATCCAAAAGCACTTCAAACAGAAACCATACGGCTGTGGGGGGAATATTTTTTCCTTAACCAAACATTTCTATGGTACAATTAAATAAACATTTTTTAAGGTTTGCCATTAAATTTTATTAGCATTCTATTGAGTAATACAGCCAGTTGGACTGCTCTAAATGGCAAACAAACAGTATATTGAAACAAACAGTATATTGAAACAAACAGAAATCCCAACAGGACATATTCCAGGAAAGACTCTTCTGGGTGGGACAGGCATCATTGGTAGGTCTGCATTGCTCCTAACTGCTGTGTCCCACAATGTATGCTCCATGTTCTGAGGCCTTTTGTGCTTCCTCTTTTAAAAATAATTATTCATTGTGTTTGTGATTAATGAACCTCTTCATTCAGGGTTGATACTTTCTGTGGTTCCTTTATATCCTGCATGGAGAGATTTGTTTAATGAATGACAATTACATATTATTCCATTGTCTGAAGGAATGCAAGACAGAAAAAAACATTGTTTGTATTTTTATTTTTTTTCCTCTTTAAGATTAGTGGTAGAATCCAGAAACATAGACCCAGACAACTCAACGCTGGTGGAAACCAGTTTTTATTATTTCCATTCAATCCAAATGAAGGATTAAAAGGTCATTTGTTTTATGTTACAAACATCTCCCCAGTTTATGCATGCCTGACATACTGGCTGCCTTGCAAGGAAGTAGCTGAGGGTTGAGGATGAGTGTGAGCACTGTATGATGGCCTTGTGGAGTAGGCAGAGCTTGGGGAACTCCAACTCAGCCAATTCTTGAGTCTCTTCTCCCCAGCTTCTTCCCACAGATGGAGCCTGAGGGCCAGGTCAAATGGTATGGCTTTGGGTGAGCCTGAACCCCAAAATCCACCACAGGAGGGAATGGAAAAGTCCCAGATTTCGGCTCAGCATCATGAACGGAGTGTTCTCAGGGAGGGTGGGCTGCTTTCTCCTGGCAGCCACAGCTTCAGATTTGACCCCAGGTATTGGCTGCTCTTAATGGGAGGATGACCTCATGCAAGCACATATGCAGGATCCAGGACTGCTGCTGCTTCCATAGTGTTTCTTCTGCCTTGTAGTGGTTCTAGCTTACCTTCCTGGTAACTAAGGTCATAACTAAGGAAGTATTCCATCTCATTTCTTTACGTAAGCAGAGATATAAAAAGGGAGGTAGGAAGTGGGTGTTTTCTTCTTCTGGGAGGTTTAGGCAGTGGAGAAGCTCTCTGCTGTCACTTGGCTGGATAAAGTGGGCCGTGCCACAGACTTTGCTGGATAACAGGGAAGTGAGAACTTTTTTTGTTTATTCTTCTACATATATATATACACACATATAAACTGCTTTAATCCTACTGAGCTTGTAACTTTTTTTCCTCTTCTCCTTTCTTTCTTCCCCCCCCCCCGCCGTTGTTAGAAGGGGCCTTGGGGCCTCTGTCCCAGGCCCTTTGGAAACTGGCATTGGGCCAATTTCAACCTTTCACATGCCTCTTTTTCTTTCGGTCTCACTTCAGCAAGACTGAAAGTTTGCCCATGTTGGCTGCCATGTATAGATACCATCCACTCAAAGATGAAGAACAATTAAAGGAGAAAGGAAACACGTTTTTCTTCCTGAAATCATCTTCAGTTCCTTCAGTGAGAATATTGATTGACTGGCAACAGAAATTAAAACAAACAAGAAGAATCTCCAGAATTCCGATTTTAGGAAAATCATTCTTTTATTTTAGAGAGAGAAGTTTCCTCCCCACTTCCCTATATTATTTTTTGGGTCAGAAACAGTGCCAGACAGCTATCAGACATAGATCTCCACTAAGACAAGCCAACCGCATTTTAGATCTTTGGAAATGAATGTTGGAGGCACTTTGTTATGCTTAGCTGATTTATCTGGTCACAAAAGGAGCACAGGCACTCTGATGTAGATTAAACAGACATTTTGGTGGTTGAGATAATTTCAATAGTGTAGTCATGGGATTCACTACTTACAGTTATCCATCAGTTTTATGAGCCCAGAAGTATGAAAAACAAACAATCCACAGTCTGAATTAATTTCTAAAAAGAAGTAATATTACAAGAAAATAAAAGGAAACCAAGCGAGAAAGAAAAGAAAAGGGAAGGACACAAGAAAATGGATCGTATTGTGCTTTAAATTCAGCCTAAGGATTCTACTTAAGGTAATGGTTTGAAGCCCAGTGTTTCACAAAGAAATTTTCCTAGGCATTGTACTGACTGCATCATGGCAGAACAATCTCATCAGGGTATGAGAAGAATGAAAATATTCAGTGCTGGGCTTTCCTGAATCACAATGAGGTGCAAAGCAGAAGCCCTGCTGGAAATCACTCTGCTGTCTTGGAGAAGAGAGTAGGTCACTCTCTCAACCAGAGGATAACTGTGGCATCCCACACAGACCCCAGCTCTCTATCTCTAACAGTTATCTACTTCCCAGGGGGGCGCCTAATTGCAATTGCCATCAATCCCCTTGTCACCTGCAGCTGCAATCAGTCTCCTAAAGGTTTTCCTTCCTGGGTTTTCCCTTCAGTGCTACTCTCCCCTCACCAAACAAGACTTGGGTATCTGTCATGTCAAATGCTTAAGTGATCATTCCAGGACGGCCAGGGAGCAGCAAACTCCTTGATTATAGATGGTCTGTTGTATGTTAGATTAGGTATCTGCTCCACTGTGAAGCTAAATGATACAATGCAGGGGCTGAATAACTCCTTTCAGTCATGGTATTGAGTTGCTCTAATCCTTTTTACTTTTCTTAAACCATGACTAGCCATATGTTTTCAGTTACAAGTAAGTGCAAATCAATCTGTGTAATATGTATGCTAGGGCATCGTGCAATTTTCTTTACTTCATACTACATTCCCTTCGACCACAGGGTAACATCTGCATGTGAATCTTCAGCCAAGTAGAAAGGTGAGGGGAAAGGAAGGCAGCAGTTATACATGCTGTAATTGCTCCCACCCAGTATTATGGCATGCAGTGTATTCAGTATGACTGTAACTCCACAGTAGCATCACATTTTAAGTAACATCAGCATGTGATCTGCAGTTGGTGATCCCCCACGTTCCTCTCCGTTCTGTCATTCCCCACACAGAGCTCATCCACTTTACAGACGACATTGCTTACCAGTGGCTGCAACAGCTTTACAATGAACACACTGTCCCAGGGATGGGGCAATGAGCTCTCAGTCTAAATTTCAGTTGACAACTTCTACACGAGTTGATTCAAGATTAGCTACAAAAATCACATCCAGCAAGGTCGGCTCTGGGTCCAGGAATGCTCGCTAGGAAGCGTATAGGAATAGGAACTATAGTCTTCAGCAGTGCTGAGAGAGATAGCACACAAATATATATTTCTTAAAGGAATGAATTTTGAATAATTTCATGCAATAGCTATTATTTTGACATTTGGATCAACATTTCAATTGTTCTGGACTTTGTAATGAAAGAATAAACAAACAGGCTCAACACTGATGGGAGTAAAGCACTGCAGCTCTGATGGTCCGGATGGAATTTGGCAGATTTGTTGTATTCAAGGACATAGACTTTAAAATGTTGCATTTTATCATTTTATCATCCCCTTTACCAAAGTCCGGTGCCAGGAATGACATAAAATGAAGAATTTTAAGTCAGTAGCATGTTCATACTGTGCCTTCAATGCATCTTTCCCATTAGGATGTGTATTTATTTAAGTAGCTATTTGAGAGTCTAAATCAATCAGTTGAAAATGGGGAGAAAAATGTATCTTGGACTAATAAACAAAAATGGAGTAACGCCTGTTCTTGAACTTACTATGTTTTGCAAGTGGAAACACTCATAATATTTTGCAGTTAGGTCAGCATCATGCTGAAGAATGATAACCTGCAGTGAAGGTCTCCTCTCAACAAGCATTCCTCTGTTTATCCTGTTAACTTAAAAGCAAATAAATATTTTGTCCCACTAGCATCTTTGATTAAGTGGATTGTGAATTTTATGCATAAAAAAATCTCAACCCATCACCAAAAAGTGCCTTGTTTTCTGATGTCTTTAAAAATGTCCGTGATTCAAAGGTTCTCTAATGCTATCTGGTCTTGGTAAGTCTCTCACATTGGATTAAGGATGATTAGTACAACTTACAGGAACTTACTAGGACTTCCTTTAGCATTCAGTCACCATTGAATTTAATCCAAGGATACTGCAATATTGCATTATAAGCAAAAGAAACCACCAAATAAAAGTAATAAAAATAGTGATCTCATATTTATTTAATGCATTGATAGGTTTCAAGCAAGAATTTTATTTCCAAGAGTTCAGTTAAAGAAAGATGCCAATAGTTATACTGTAACAATTGCCTGGATTGGGAGTGTCTTCAGGCTGACAGAGGAATAAAAATAAGGTTGAGACTTAAAGATTTAAAGATAAAGGGAGAAGAACTAGAGCATAATGTGATGGAAAGATGATCTATTAAACAGAGCAGTGGACTTGTATAAAACTGTCACTTCTGTAGGAGAAGGATAGAGCAAACGGCTGAACAAAATCTGCCACCCTCTGAACAGTGTCTCTACACAATAAAGTCAACATTAATGAACAAATCCCATTCCAATGATGCAGGAAATAAATATCTCATGCTTTCATCCAAGGTGGAAGGCCTCAGCTCCTCACTATTAACTGTCTCCCTGGAAGGTTGTACTCCTTTGTTTACTTAGCTCTTGCCTGTAAATCCCAAGCACCAAGTGTTTCAATATTGCCCTATCCAGTGAGTAATCCAGCGTAAAGTACATACAAGCAGGCTGATTTTTCAAATGGACTCACACAATAGTTCCTTTTTAATTGCATTTGACATTACTGGTAATGTTCTGTGCAACTCCATGCATAACACACATTTAATTGTACCTGTGTGCTAGTGATAACACTACAGCACAGTAATTTTCTGTATTTGTAGCATGTGGGAGCCAATTCATTCCGGGTGTTTCAATGAAGTTTATTAACTGGGAAGATTGGGTAACTGGAACCTCCTTTATTAAAATTATTGGCTGCCCTGTAGCAATGGAAATAAATTGTGATAATAGCCAGAACAAATTAGCTTGCGTATGAATTAGCCCTTAAACGAAAAGAGGAGGGGGAACTAACCTTCTCTTGGTACATAAAATGCCTTTATTGAGGAAGAATAAGTATATTGACAAATAAAAGTAAGCTTCTCATGGCTGTCCCCATGTGCTCACTGTAAGATGAACAGGCAGGGAAGATGATTAGCCTGTCTGAAGAGGGAGATTTTGCTGGGACTAAGGTGAAAAAGCAAAGCTAACTTCTTCTGGAAGAAGGGACAATCAAGTCAAGAAGAGTAGGAATTGTTGGACTTGATGATCCTGGGAGTCTTTTCCAACCTAGAGATTCTGTGACTCTGATACTTCAGAGGGGTAGATGCTGAGCACTAATGTTGACATGAGGCAGTGCCTGGCTGGGAGTGAGGTGGAAAGGGCACAGGTTGCTGTTGTGGCATCAACCATCTGTTAACTTGACCCCACACAGCCATACCCTGGGGAGCTCTGAACTCGCCTGTGTGGGAATCTCTCATTCAACTGACTATATAAGGGAATTTATGGTGCCTAGCCTCCTATTTCAGACTCAAGGTGACAGTGTGAATACCTTCTCTCTCTCCCCCAACATGGTAATTCTGACTACAACAGACTAAGAAATAAAATGGATGTTTGGTCTTGTTTGTTTAAAAAAAATAATTTGGATCTACCATCACTGCCACAAATCCACAAATCCTTTTTTCTTTTTTGAGTTATATCCTGAAACAAATGTCATTGGCAAACCTAAAACTAAATTTCTATGAATAAAGACAATGAAAAGTATTTGTAAGAAGCAAATGCATAAGGAATGAGACATCGAATCATGCCTAAACTGGTGTTGTCTGTTTTCTCTTACATGGCAGTTTAGTGATGTGCATGAGTGTTGGTTTTCTTAGATCACTTTCTACCTGTGTCCAATAGGGATTGCACCTCAGCAGTGCTCACTTGCCTAAGATTCAACTCTGTAAGAAACAATATAATGTGGCCTTTGGATGGGCAATGACTGTTGTACCATTGCCTCAAGTGGGGCAGACCCTTACCTTCACACATAATACATTTTAAACTTGCTGTCAGGCATCGTTTTTATCCTGACTTCTATAGCAAAAACATCTGTGTGATCATTGTGTCTTGCCAGTCCTTTCTGTAGTAACATTTGGCCACATTCAAATCAATTTGTCAGATGGACAGAGCATTTTAAAAGGACTATGAAAGTTGGCTCTCAAATGGAGATCAGCAACTCAAAAGAAAAAGCAGTAATTTCTCAATACTTCATTTGTTCATGCCAAGGAGTGGCAGCTGATTTACAAGTCAAGGGTTTGTCAGATGGCTAATTACCAAAAAATGCAGTCATTTTGCTGCTCAACAAATAAGTGGATGTGGAAAGGAGATGGGGATATGGAGAGAGCTAAGTAGAAATTGTGTCAGTGCTCTGTCCTATGAGGAAACAGTTTATGTTGTAAGCAGCCAGCTTAAAATTATTCTTAAAACCAAATAAAAGTACAAAGGATCTATAAGTAAAACCTGTTGAAGCAAGCATCCTAAGCACTCTAAAAGGAGTTTCTGTACTGGGGACCCTTTTGCTGTTGTATGCTGGTCCGGAGTAGTGAATTTTTATGGCTAAGTGGAATTTGCTAATTTTAAATTATTCCTCCTGTATTGGTAGAAGAAAATCCCTAACACTTTTAAATTACATTTCTTACCACCCTGACTGTGAGTGATTATGAGAAAGGGAAAAGAAGTAGAGTGATGTTGAAGGACTGGAGTTTCTGTCCTTGGCTCTGGCAGTGACCTGTTTTATACATGGTCTCAGAAAAGTTGTTTCTCTTCCACACTTTACCTGTTTGGTCTGTCTTGCCTTACTAACCTGAAAAGTATTCAGCTTAGGGACTGAATCATGCTATGACTGAAGAGTGCCTAAGCATGAAGAGGATTTTGATTTCAGCTAGAAAACGTAGCACAGGTGAACTGCAAAATAGAGTAGAGATTTTCAGTATTTTAAGTACAAATTCGCAGGTGACACTAAGCTGTGTAGAAGTGTCGATCTGCTGGAGGCTCTGCAAAGGGATCTAAACAGGCTGGACCTCTGGGCAGAGACCAAGGGCATGAGGTTTAACATGGCCAAACGCCGGGTCCTGCACTTGGGGCACAACAACCCTATGCAGAGCTAAAGACTGGGAGAAGTGTGTCTAGAAAGCTGCCTGGAGGAGAAAGACCTGGGGGTGTCGGTTGACAGCAACTGAGCATGAGCCAGTAGTGTGCCCAGGTGGCCAAGAAGGCCAATGGNAGAGGGAATGGCCTCAAGCTGCACCAGGGGAGATTTAGGCTGGACATTAGGAAAAAAAATTTTACAGAAAGGGTCATTGGGTATTGGAACAGGCTGCCCATGGAGGTGATTGATTCACCTTCCCTGGAGGTGTTTAAGGCACGGTGGACGAGGTGCTGAGGGACATGGTTTAGTGTTTGATAGGAATGGTTGGACTTGATGATCCGATGGGTCTCTTCCAACCTGGTGATTCTATGATTTTATGATTCTATAATTCTATGGTAGGGTGCCCTCATCAGCAGTTGCAGGAGGCCAAAGGGTTAGTCTTACTGATCTGCTTATTAGTTCCCTCAGAAGACAAAGAAAGCTGCAGCAAAGCTATTTTCAACTTCAAGAATCACCCATTTTTCTTAAAGCAAGGACTTTTTAAATTTTTTTTTCTTTCCCCTTCAAGATTTGGCAATAACACCTAAATCAGGTTTCTTTTATTTCAGAAATCAGTTACTTGGACTGAATTTCAGTTTGCTCAATCTAGGGGAATGTACATAAACAGGAGAAATGAGTTTTCTTAATGGAAAGAACAAAAATGAATCTATTTTAAGAAGAATGTAAATTACGTGGTCAGATTTTAATCAGAAGAACAAAACAGAAACGGATACTGGTATCAGGGTGCCTTTGTGCCCCTCAAAGGGTCAGAGAGGCCCCAAGGATGTTGTGAGTCGCTGCCTACTATTCCTTTTCAAGGCATATATTCTTGTCTGATATAACATAGTGCTCTTTCTTTCATCTGTCCGCTTTTTCTTCCCATTGCAATCGAGATACCAGGTGTTTTATGATAGGAGAAGGACTTGAACCACTTGTCTCATACATCAACAGTGAAGGAAATGCCTCCATTTGTTAGGGAGAAATTTATAAACTTGCATAAATCACAGCTTTCAGATCAAAAAGTTTTCTTTGCATCTGAATTATTTTGAGGAAGCTGAGGTATTTGCCCTCAGCCTTGTAACAAAAATCAACAACTTTTGAGCTTCATTTCAGCAAATAAATGCAAAAGAAGGTAATAAGAGGAGAGACCACAGAGTTCACTAAGTTACAGAACTAAACCACGAAACTATAGGAACTACTGAACTTCCAGTATTCCTATCCAGCAGTGACTTAAGTTATTAGGTGTAAAAATAAACACGTTCAATACAGAATGAGTGGAGGCAAAGGAAGTCACTCCAAAGTAAGAGTAAACCCATGGAAGTGCAAGACAAACAATATTGTTATTATAAGAATATGTAAAGTTCTTTGGCTTAGACCTAAAATAGGCAGTTAAGTATAACAATGTCACCATTGTATGTATTTCTGTTATAAATCATTTCTCCATCAATAGGTGAGAATGCATCTGACAAAGGAAACATTATTCTTAAAAAAGAAATTGCTGCCCAGAATGTCAGAAAGTTACTTTTTTGCATCAGCATACGCTGTTCACCATAACCACTAACTTGCTCTGCATGAGCAACTGGGAGATTTTATTTAAAACGCATTAATTTTTAAAACGAGATATTAAAAATGTTAGTAGCATGTCACAGACAATGGCATTTATTGAAAATAAGAGGAAAGGAAGTGCAGATATGCTGAGGAATAGTTATGGGAGACATAGAAATGCAAAGAGGAATTAATATGCTGTTTTACTGGATTTAGCATTGTCTCTCATTAGAAGAGTTTCCTTCTCATAGCCGTCCTAGTTCTCACCACATCTGCCTCTTCTGCATGGACTAGAGATTGTCTGCTTTGCTGGGCTGTGTAGTAATTTGCCATGCATGGGCTCAGCAGCAGAGCAAACATTCCTCACTTAAATTTAAGATTTCCAAGAAATTACTGAAACAGCAGCATAAACCAAATTGATTTTGAGAAATCAAAATCATGTCTCTCAGGATTGTTCTCAGGCAGTTCTGTTTGTTAGACTCAAGTTTGTTGGATGGTAGGAGATATATTTCAGTTTGTTCTTTGAAGAATTCTTAGTATTCCCAGTAGGAGGAACCAGTCTAAAGGAGAAATTACTCTCCTCAGCTGGAGACGCAGAGCTAACCAGCATAGAGACAAACCCCAAACCTGTTTTTGTTAATGTTAGTCCCTGGGATTTCAAGGCCTGAACAATTTGAAGTGGCTCTGCTTTCCCTCCCTTTTTCTTTCTCCCTCCACCAGCCCCTTACCTCTATCTCTTTTCTTCTGGAGCAGCTTTTCCACTCACTCTCCACAGTGCCCCCTCCTCTTTGTTATGCTCCTAAAGCTCTATCCGTTTGGAGATCAACTTCAAAAGTGTCAGTGATTGCTTCTGGGAAAGAAGAAGTTGTAAAAGCATCACTGCCTGTTGAGTCAGAACACCGAAGTTTGTAAGGAAGCAGTCTTGAAGCCAACTAGCTGCCTGTGGTGGAGGTATGTCTAGCACCTCAAAACAGATTTCACAGCCTCTGTTGGACATATGAACCTGCTAGAAGTTATCTTGGGGAAAGAGCAAGGGAAATTTAAATAAATGTAAATTAGGGAAAGGAGATTTGTCAGCACAGTTCAAAATGACTTAGTGTTTTCACACTATCTGTACACTGGAAGAAATTTAATAAATTAGTTAAGTAGGAAAAAGAAAACTCCCTTTTTGCGGATTTAGAAGGAGGAGCCATTTTGGCAATTTTATTTTTCCCCAGAGGAAATCTCTCCATAGAGTGGGATTTCTAGTGCCCACACTAAACTCCTGCAAAAAGACTCTTCTAGAGAGCTGAGATTTATGGAGAGACACGCACACGCTCTAAGCTGCTGCTGCTTCAGTGGTATGCAAACTGTCATAACATTTTCATGACAACCTAGAAACATCATTTTTAATTTAATTTATTGATACTAGCATCTACCATCCCAAAGCACTTACATTACCACATTGCACTGGTGCTGCACATGCACCCAAAATCAGGGTTCTTGTTGCTGAGGGACTTGTACTCCACTCACCCTGTTTTTCAGTGGTTGAACTTGTGCCTGTGCTACACTTAGTGGATGGAAGCTCAGATCTTTGCTGCTTTTATTTAATGCCATACAACTCCTGCTACTACTGATCTCACTGTAAGAAACTGGAAAGGATTAGGAGGTGCAGTAGAGAAAGAGTAATTTCCACAGGATATGAATCTGACATCCCATTCTTCTTATCTCCCATGGTAGTGAAATGGAAGATTAAAAAACAAATTTCCTAGTATTTTTTAAAACAAGGAAGGAATCATCTCAATGGTGAATAGCATTTACTCCTTCAAAAGTCTCAGATTTTGCAGGCTGAAAGTGTCAGGGAAGACTGACGAAATCTAGGTCATCTGCCAGAGCCCAGCTGCGGTCAGTAAATCATTATTATCTAACAGCTATCAGGTAGTCTATATGAAGTGTGTTTGTGTCTTTTGGGCTCCCAGAGGGTCAATGTTGACCCTACAAAAATACCGGTGTAATTGGTGTTAATTGTCTGTGTCAGCATAGGCTGAGAGGTGTTCTCTGCACGTCAGGACGGAATCATGTGGGCAGAGTATCATAACAAACGCTCTGTGCCCCGCAGCAGATACTGAGTGAACAAACCTGACCTATCAGTCCATGGACTGTCAGTTCTACAATAAATGAGTAAATAAATAAGATTAAAGTGAAAAATGAAAAGTCCCGCCCTGTATGCAAGCTGTAGACAGGACTGTAATGGCTGAAGTGTTTCACCAAAGCCATTGCCTTATGAGTGTGCTGGAGACACTGTCAAGTTAAACAGTGCCATGGAAAAATCCAAGTCTTTCTGACTGAGGTGGAAGCTTCTTCCAGAATTATGGAAAAGATACATATCTAAAGAAAAAGCTCAGAATTGCTTCCTATGAGCAGAAGTATTTTTTCCCACTACTTCTTCCCATCAGTTTTGAAATATGAGGAAATGGTATAAGATGCTCTGACCTGCTAAAGCTTGCGGCGTGTTTATTATGAATGATGTGGAATAAATGGAATACAAAGAGAAAAGTCACCTAGAGTATAACCTTAAGCCAGGGCCACTGAATGCAGAGTGAGGCAGCCCACCAGACACAAATCTCCCTCCCTCTCTGATGTTGAATGTGGGAACGGGATAATATCTATGGCAGTCTCATACAGTTATCGCGTTAGTGTTCAGCTTCTTTTTGCTGCTGTACCACTATGGCCCCAAACTCAATATAAGCAGCATCTCAGGGAAGTTAGTGATTCACTTTGCTGACAGAGGCAAGCCTGCCTCACTGAGTCGATAGCAAACATGGTTTGCCAGGCTNTTTGCCTGACTGTGCTCTAAATTAGGTTTGTTGTCTGCTGCAACATTATGAATCCATGATAGAAGTAGACAAGTTAGTCCTAAGCAATTATGTGATGGCAGATGACATCATGAAACTACCTCTTACCAGCCTGAGAGCAAAATCAACTGGCTTTCATTCACATTGACTGGGTCTTCTTTTGGCTAATAAGAACAAGACTCTATATCAAGAATGATCCTAATAGTGAATAAATTCTTTCAGTTTGCCACTTCCATTCTGTGTTCTGGTCAGAAAGCAAAGCAAGGGCAAACACAGGTTTATCCCTCCACCTGCAGCTTTCAGCTCCATGCCCTTCACACATAAGGGTTTGTCTTTGTAGACTAAGTCATAAGAAGCAGAACTGATAAAATATTCAGAAGGATTTTCAGTGACCTCTGCTATTAGACTCCCCTCCATCAAGGCACCACAGGCTCAGGAGGGAAAAGTGAAAGAAAAATCAGTTTTAACGATCAATTTTTCTGGTCAGCCAAATAAAGGTAATTAGTTAATGCCACTTCATATGGAGAAATGTTCCCATCTGCACAAATGCAGCTTTTAGATGTCCTAACCTCTCTATTCACAGTCCTGGAGGAATGAAAAAGTGCATAGAGATTTACCACCCCTTCTTTTTCAGCTGCTGTGGAGCAATTTGAAATATTTAAGGACCCAACCTAGGGCACTGGGCTTTAAGAAGAATCAGGACATCGAGGCAAAAGAAATTCTGTAAAAAAACCAGCAGGGGTTCCAGTTTGCTGGAATAAATCATTATAGAAACAAAACAAGATGCTGATTTTGTTTAATTTTTGTTGGTTTTTTTTTTGTTCCTTCACAGAGTGAAGCTTTGTTTCACAACTTTCAGCTGGAGAACATGCAAAACTTTGGTTATAGAGGGCTACAGTTTGTTATCTTCTGAGAAGGCTTTACTGGAAAAGTAGCTTTTGGGCTTTTTTTTGCTGCCAATGGCTGCTACAAGACACACAACAGCTTGTACCTGTCAGCAAAACCAGTCCTTTTTCTTAACTGCCCTGTTGCTCAACTCTCTTATTTCACTGTGTCAGGCACTGTGAGCATTTTAATCTGTTTAAAGGGCTCTTTTTTCCTTTTAACACTGAACCTATGTTTTATTTATCAGTCTTTGATTTAGAAACGCTTAGAAGGCATAACAGGTTTTCTAAGATGGATGACTTCTCCTTGGCTTTTGTGCACGTGCGTGTGTGTGTGTGCATAGGGGTTGTTGCTTGAAGTCCAAAGGAAAGCATCTTTATAAAGAATGTCTCTCTGGTACGTAATCCAGGAAAACTGTTACTCTCTAACAACAGAACTGTGAGCACAGAGACCTGTAAAAGCGGTCTGTAAAGGGCCAGATTCAGCTCTCATTGAAATCAGTGGGAATCTTCACCTTGGCTTTAGTGTGGGGTTTTTTTCTCAGGTCCTGATGGAAGAGAGAGGAAACATAATGAATAAAAGGAGATGTAAAAACTTTGTTCCGAGATGCTTTAGAGTCATGTGAAAATAGATTTATCATCTCCAGCTGATAGTATAAGACTCCGTCAGAGGTTATAGAAACTTAATTTCCTAGCTAGAGAAATAAACCTCTCCTTACCACCTCAGCATATCAGTGTTTCTTTGGGGCAACTACATTCATAAATTCCATATGCAGATCAGAGACCTCCATGCCATGTTGAGGTGAAAGCAAAAGCTGTTGCAAAAGACCCCACTGGCTAGAGAAACTACCCAGTGCATGTGCTGAGGGCAGCCGACAGTATCTGTTTTACCCATTCAGTGAATGAATATGCAGCTTGCAACTCTCACAAGTTGGGGTTACAGAGAAAGAGAACTTTAGCACTGCTCACTCATACACACATGCCGACAGTGGATTCAAGACCCTCTGTCTCTTGCAGTACCTCTCCCTGTAGATGTGGTATGCAGACCACATCTGGGCTGCATTTCACAAATTATATGCATCCGTATGTGCATTCATATATGTCCTCTCCATACTGCAGGTACCTCAACCCTGCAGGACAGTCTTCCTTGACTTTGCAATACCTTGCCTATTAATTTAGTCTATTGTTAGGGGTGCAGTAAGTACTATCTAGGAAAGAGAAAATACATGTTTTGTTCAGAAACTGAAGGGAGAGGGCATCTGCCCCACCAGAGGCTAGTTCTGCCATGAGGAAATCCAGTGCTGAGGCTGCCCCTGGGTTCACAGGGGGAAATGGCTTCTCCAGCAAGCAGCTGGGAGTAGAAGGTAAATTTTGGTGCTGCCTGACAGCAATCGAGGAGATCCCTAGAGTAGTAGCAATTGGGTGACACTAACACTTTTTCCTCTCACTTTAACCAGCCAGTCTTGCCCCTGCAGACAGAAAAGTTATCACTGTGTTGCTCTGAGCTCTTCCAGGTACTAGTGAGCTCCTGGCTGACTGTTAAACAAGAGGTCTGAAAATCCTGCTGTCACTCTCTGGCCACCCATTATAGCCTGATTTACACAGTCTGATCTACATAGGGAAAAAAACCCCACAAACTAGTTCAGGATCTCCCTGGAGGGAAAACAAGGTTAGGGAGCATCTCCTGCAGGAAAGGGAGCCACCAGGAGCACTCCAGCCACAATACCTGTGGGCTCAGTCCCTGAAGGAGCTCATTCACTTTCTTCTAACGGTAGCAAAAATCCCTCACTGTTCCTATGGATGTCACTGATGTGCAAGCAAATCCCAGGATTATCTGATCAGGGACAGCAATCCCTAAATTCTCAAATATCAAGGGATATTATAGAAGGGTTAGGTATGAAGCAGCACCAGTAGGAATGATGTCCTTGTTACTAATGTGATAAATGCCCTATGGGGAAGTCAGCAAAATGCTTCACTTGCCCTTCAGAAGCAAACAAGGTTGGGTGACACCCACAACTGTGCCCCAGTTAATAAAGCCAAAGTATTTTAAATAACAAGAGGAAATTTGCTATATTATCCACTGGTTCCTTGTGTTTTATTTTATTAACACTTTCCTTATATACAGATTTTGCTTCTGAGAAATATTCTGAAATATTCTGAAAGCAATGTTTACGTCTGCATTAAACAGGAGATCCCTGAGGCTAGGGTACCACCTAACTAATTCAATAGGCACTTTGTGCTGCCAGCTTAGCAGCTGCTGTAGGATCTGTCAGATGGTCATGAGGATGATGAAATGTCTAGACAGCCTTGAAGTCCTGATGGCTGTTTGTCTTTCACTTGCATTTTGCTGGGAAAGTGTTTTTAATATCTAGTTGCTTGTAGAAACATTTCTGTTCAAAGCCCTCTCTTGATCTGAGCATACTGCACATTGGTCCTATCACCAGTAGCAAAGTGATATTTCCCCCCAGAAAATACAGTTCTTGCTCTACACAGCTCCATTATGTAATCCTGTCAATCAGCTGCCAACCACTATGGTAACTGGGTGCCAAATACAATATTAAGATAAGCCTTAAATAGATACCAAATGGGGCCTTCTCTGTTCTCACCATCTTAAAATCCTCATCTTTCCTCCTCCTCTCCTCATCTTCTCTATTTGCTATTGATGTGCAGTTTTCTCTTTCCTAACAAGGTCTCTGCAACAAGTCCCTGCTCAGTGACCTGCCGCTATTGAGACATCACTGAGAGTGGAAAATGGTTGAAATATATATGCTTTTCAAAAGTATACAATACAGTACTTTTCAAAGAAAAACAAACCAAATAAATGATTTTTTTTTGTTTTGTTTCAAGTCTTGTTTTTTCTTTCTCTCCCCATTTGCAGGAGACTGCCATGGTTGCTTTCCATGTTCTCAGTTCTGCCAATAACATACAGACAAGGTTAGGTCAAAGATACTCTAGCCAGCTCTCCTTCCTCCAAAAGCAGTAGACAATCAAGGAAAACCTATAGGAAGCGGGGGAAATGCAGGAATTCTTCCAGCAATTTGTAGTTCAGGGACTTCCTGAGCTGGAGGTAACACCTGAAATATCATAGTTGTTCCTGATAGGGATCCTGTATCAAATTTGTTGATCCCAATATGAACCCATTTGTATCTTTGGCCTCTGCAAGATCATGTGCTAAAAAGTTCCCCAGTATAATTAATGCAGGTTGTGAAGAGGGCTACTCTGTGTTTGTTCTAACCCTGCTCTTTGGGCAATTCCACTGACTGCCTCCTTGAATGGTGAAAAGTAATTTCCCGTTCCACTGTCATGATTCATAGCTCTAGCACCTGCTGTTTTGGTTATCAAAAATCATGGAAATATTTTGTTACCCTATTGGTTTCCACATACTTCAGTTTGAAAACACTGAAACATTCCCATATTTAAAGGGTTATAAATAACCTTTTTGGAATATTCTCCCTGTGATGTTTTTAACCTAGCAAAACCAGAAGAGAAATAAGACTCATCACTTCATGGGAAATTGCGTCATATGAATTCTTTTCCAGTTTGAAAAAGAATAGGTAAAAATTTTGCAGAAATTAAACACATAATCACTTTGGAGAGCTCAGCATATTGAGTTCCAGGTAAGCAAATGTGTCCAATTGCCTAAAAGTTGGAAAACAAAAACTGCCTTTCAAGCAGCCATTTTTACCTCTGAATTGAAATTTCATCCACTCCAAATAAAAACTAAGCAACTTTCTTAAAATATGTCTGTTTTGAAGGAAACCATGCTGGTAACATCTTCCTCCTCACAGGAAGGGAATCACAGAAAGAACATCACAGGAAGAACATCACAGGAATCCTGTGATTCCTCAGAAGGTGCTCCAATTTGCATAGGTTGATCTTGAGAAGAATAGTAACCAGGATTTTATCCATGACTGCCCTGTTGAAACGTGTTTGTTTTACAGTCTGGGTCTCTGCTTTGTCACAACCTTCTGTAAAGGACCCAGCTCTTTCCAAAGCTGGTGTTTTCAGAGACCCTGATGTTGAGGGAGGGAGACAGGGGATGGGGAGCGTTGTGCCAAGGCATCTCCCTCTTTCAGTGCCAAATCGGATCTGTCACTGCATCCCCTCAGACATCCCAACCAGCTGCTTAGGGCTGGAGTTGCATGGAAATCAGGTGGCTGGTTGCTTCTCAAATCCACGAGCCACATGAATGGAGAACAGGGAGATGTTCTACAAGGCAATGGCATTTACAGGGCCACAGAGGCCATTTTCCTCTGTGCCCTAGCAGTTGGACCACATTAATGCACAGGCATGATGCCATCCTGACGGATAGACTTAAGTGTAGGTAGCCAAAAGATCACATATGTGTGTAATAGACCTTTATTGAAGGAGATGCTCTGAGCCAAGAATAAAAGAGTAGTCCAACGCTCCCATGTATCACTTGCATGATATCATCCCCACTACTGAATTAAAAGCAAAAATAAAAATGGGCTTTGGGCTGTGGCAAGATAGATACTGTGATATATATATATTTGTTGAGTTTGGTTTTTGTTTTTTTGTTTTTTTTTTTAAAAATTCCTTTTTGTCTTTCTTCTATGGAATGGGAAAAAAGGGCTTCCCAGACATGGTAACATACTTTGAGAGTCGTGTGTGTCATTAGGCTAGTGAAAAACATAACCCAAATGTGCTTCACAGCTTTGTATGTGGATACAAAAACCAGATTAATACGATATTAATGTAATGCAGTTAAGAAAAAGCTGATGTTATTGTTTGAAACAGACATTATTTCCCCATAGAAGAGTAAATCAATTGCAATTATTGTGCTTTCTGTAAGAATTTGCACATTTTACTCTAGGTCAGGTCTATTGCTGAAATGAGGTGCTAGTATGTTTGTTTTAGCTAGACTGAACAAAGGGCAGAGGCAGTGACAGGTACAACATGAAACTAATCACTCTGCATGCGCAATCATTCAAGAGTTAATGAGGGACAAACTAAACCTAAACACCTCAGGAAAAATAAACTAAAATAAAAACAAGCGGAAGGAAGGAAGGAAGGAAGGAAGGAAGGAGAGAGAGAAAGAGAGAAAGAGAAAGAGAGGGGGAGAGAGAGAGAGAGAGAAAGAGAAAGAGAGAAAGAGAGAGAGAGAAGGAGAGAGAAGGAGAGGGAGAGAGAGGGAGAGAGAAAGAGAAAGAGAGAGAGAAAGAGAGAGAGAGAAACACAAGTCCTCTTTTGGAGCTATTTATTGCCACTAGTTTTTGACATGTTCATGCCATGACCCCCAACCCTCCTCACACCTGTNGAGAGAGAGGAAAGAGAAAGAGAAAGAGAGTAACACAAGTCCTCTTTTGGAACTATTTATTGCCACTAGTTTTTGACATGTTCACACCTTGACCCCCAACCCTCCTCACACGTGTAATGTGATACACAAAAGAAACAAAGGCACGAAGGGAAAGGGCTCAGTTTCCTCTTCTTAATTACTACATACTAAACAAAAGCAATCCAAGCAAAGAAAGCCCCAAGAAGGAGTTGTTTGGATGGGAAAACAATACTGAGCACCCTTGCAGTTGCTATGGACAAATGTATGCAAGTAAAATTCTCTCCCTCGGGCGAAGCCGGGGAACACTCTGGTCTCACCTGCACCCTCCTCCCATATCCCATGCAGAAGCTGAGAAATGCTTTCAGCCCTTTTGGGCATCAAAGGAATTCACTTTAGAATGGCTGTTTGGGTGTGAGGGGAGACATAGAGGAGAAGCAGAGGAGGTGATGCAAAACGGTTGCAAACCCTGTGATCCAAAGTCAGATAGTGCCAAAATGTGCTTGGAACTGTCTGGAAGCCAGGTTTGCTGAGAGGATATGTCTCAGCTGTGCTTATTTAACGGCTTTCAAAAAAACCCTGAAACAAACAAAAAAATAAAACAAGAGGTTTTAAGGCGTTGTGGCACATTTGCTTCCCTACATTTTACTTATAACCAAAAACTTCTTACTAACAATTTTTGGCCTTGAGTGGCCACAGATTTATTTCAGGATAAATGTGAAGAAAAATATCATTAAATGTAAACCAGCAGGATTCTGTGGGCTGTGGTTTTGCTGTGTGTTTGCTAACCTGAAACTTGGATGATGGCCCAGGGCACCCATGGCATCCCCCTAGGCAGGCATTCCAGGTCTCGGCTGCAGGTTGTAAACACATGGATACATCCACTGCAGCTGCTGCTTCCCAGCTCAGACCAGTGCTAGGATCGTCCTTTTCCAATCTAGTATGAGACATAGGAGGATTGGAACTGGACTCATTGGTTTGATGGCAGACAAGGGGAGAGGAGAGCTGCCTGCAGAGCACTAACCTCTGCTAAGGAGCAGTTTCATTTCTGTGCCCTAGCTGTACACAAAAGCTTTTTTTGCTGCAGCCTATGACAAGGCCTTCTTTTCCTGCACAACTGCCAAACACAACCCATGGGTGACACTGAAAAATTCATAGGTAGACCTCCCACTCTAGGCTAAAAGTTGGTCTAATATTTATCTACACTACAAAAAGGGACATGTGCTTGTGTGCGGCTAAGTTTAACAAAAATACTTGGTATTAGTAAGTTCCAAAGAACTGTAAAAGGCACTGTTTCTTTGTGTCTTACCGATACTGTTGCACTATCTTCAGGACTAGTAAATGTTTTTTGGTTTTTTTTGGTTTTTTTTGTTTTTTTTAACAAGCATCAAGCAGTTCAAAGATCATGTTGGAAATCGCTTTCATTCAGTTTGAGAAGGGAAAGCCCTAAAACATCCCTTTTGTGTTTTTCCACTTTAAAGAGCCATAACTAAGAACAACAGGAGCTAGTCTAGTCCATGTTTTCATGTCCCTCTAGCGACAGATTATAGGAATGGTTTTAATTGACGTTTTGGCCTACAGAAAAAGCAGGTTTTCAGAAGACACAAATCCATGGAGGCACCTAACTCTGCAAAATGTTTTGTCTGAGCCCTCACTTTTGTAAGGAATTCCAAGAAATCACTACAGATATGTTAGCAACACCCCACCCCCCCCACTCGCTTGAACAGAGAAAGTGACCCAAGATTATGACCTTTTAACTCAAATGTGTAAAAACAAGCAGTTAAAGGGAAATGCCTGTAACAACTATTATCCTCACAGCACACCTTTACACTCCATCAGGATTTCAGTTCCGTCTCCAGTCAACAAAATAAAACACAGTTACTGTGTTTCCCACTTTTCTGCCCAAGGTTAGTTTGAAGCATCAGGCAGAATGCTTGAGGCCAACCACTGCCTGGTCCCAGCTCTGCATCGTGTGTAGGGTTCAGTCACACTACCACCGGGTCCCCAATTGAGAAAACACTGCAAGAGAGCCACAGGCTGCCCAATTCATAGCCCATCTCTCAGGGCTACCCTAGAGAATCGCTCTCTGACACAGACACCCTAGCAAGTACAAGGCTAATTGTTTGAGTAGGGTTTTTAAGGGATATGGGCCACAAAACTTGACAGAGGAGCTGGACTGAAGACATCTGTTTTCTGATACTGTGTAAACAAGCTAGTTCCAGTGTCCTCTGGCTGCAGAGGGGAATGCCTTTCTCCTGGTGAAGAGCTGATGACCATGCTGTCCCTGAGAGTCTTGAGGGGAGCAAAATGTGCTATAAAAACTCTCCTAGCCAAAGCAGGTTACCTCACGACCCAATCTTCCCACATTCTACCTAAAATAGATGCTAGTAAGACCAGAAATCAGAGGAACAAAGGTTCTGCCTAGCTCTTACTGCATTCTCACACCCCTCACTCCTCCACCCCCCGTTAATTTTTTATTTAAGAGGCTTATTTGTGGCTGTCATACCATACACCTCTGCCCATATCTATGGTCTTTAGAATACAGCACTACCCTTGAGAGAGTTATAGGCCTCCACCATATGTACCCCCACAGTAAGCTTCCATCAGAAGATCATGATCTGATATGCACAAATGTGCAGAGATGCATAGGAACAAATGCTTACTTTAAATTACATTGACCCGATAGAGTTTTTCTTTTTTTTTGTAAGCCTCTTCCAAATGATGTTTTAGCATCTAAAGTCAGGATGCAGGAGCTCTGACAGAGACTTTCTTCTCCTCATGATTGCAGATAAACCACTGAAAAAATAAAAGGGAGAAATTTTCCCTCCTTCTGCTGGTTCTGCCCATCTGTATAAGGAAAGACAAAAAGGAAAGCATGACCTGCACAGACTGTCTTACCTAGGAATCCAGACTTGAATGCCTTGTAAAACAAGATTTTATCTTAACAAGGCTTGTCTGTTCACTGTGTAATACTGGTCTTTATGAACATTTAATGCATTCTCCCTTCTCCTCACTCCTTTGCACATTTATGTGTTAAGCAGAACTTATTAAAACAGAAAATACGCATTTGAGGAGCATTTATCTCAAAGACTTTCAGGATGATGTAGTCAAAAATATTTTAAAGATTTAGTGGAATAAAACATCAGAGATTAAAGCAAGGAGAGAGCCAATTAACCATGTTACAAATAACAGGACAGTCGATAAGGCATAAACTCATTAAGCTTTCTTGGTGTTGAAATGCTTTTAATCAGAACCAGATAAAAGGTATTCAGAAGACATGCACTATGTATTGGAAGTATCCTTAATGTACACTGTTTTTAGCTTTATTTTTTAAGGTACAGAGTTTAAGATCAGTTTGTAATAACAGAAAAACATCTATGTAAGAAATTCATACCTATAAATTTTTCAGTTATATCTCAACAAAATGGAGAAAGGACTTAGCAAATACTCACCAGGCAGAACTCACTATGAAAAATTTCTCTTTTTATTTGACCTGCATAAGCAGTCCCTACTTTAGACTATAGGCCTTTTTACTAAAGATACATTTAGGTACAGCACCTTCTTTTCTATATAATCTTACAGTGAACACAATCTGTGTCAATAACAACATTGTCAATAAGATTAGTCTAAAAGACTAAAAGTTTTTGCAGTTCTGTGTGTCCTCAGTGAGTTGGCGTCAGAAACTCCTGGTGATGAGCATAAGTTATTGCTCTTATGGCAGCCTGGGAGCTCCACAGTTCCTTATTTTCCCCAGTTTTGTATTCTACTCTAAACATTGGTGAAATTAGTCCTGAATAAAATCTCTCCATGGAAGTGAAGAAGAAAGTCTAGATGCAGCACAGATCATGAAAAGGTCCCCTATCCCAAGTTCTTCTTGCAGAAGACATTTCAGTAATGGAGCTAATGGGAGGTAAATTGTGTATTCCACTCATGTCATTGCCAGAGGACCTTTAGAACAATGAACTTCACTTTTCCTTCCACCTCACTAAAACAAAACACGGATTCTCTAGAAACATCTATGGAATTATATCAAGACAACATTGATGGTATGGACTAGAGAATGAGATTTGCTATACTAAAAGGAAAAAATTGAAGAAGATTACATAAGGTAGGGCAAACTCAAAGTCTTCAGTTATCATTAAAACTATTCATTTCCTTAGCAAGGCAGAAAATTGGATAGCTTTCCTTCTGTTCATAATTTAATGGCTTGTCCTCAGTCACAGCACTACCTACCTGCTAAAAAGCAAATCATATGTAACAGTGATACACATTCATTACCATCCTGTTTCAAGATAATGTGACAGTTCCATGGCATGGTGCCACAGTTATCACAGACTCACAGAATCACCAGGTTGGAAGAGACCCATCGGATCATTGAGTCTAACCGTTCCCACCAAACACTAAACCATGTCCCTCAGGACCTCGTCTACTCGTGCCTTAAACACCTCCAGGGAAGGCGAATCAACCACCTCCTTGGGCAGCATATTCCAATGCCTAATGACCCTTTCCGTAAAAAACTTCCTCCTAATCTCTAGCCTAAATCTCCCCTGGCG